>JANSTS010001778.1:4078-53230 GCA_026546915.1 Sylvicola fuscatus
TAAGATCTAGTACTACTTCAAAACGTAAAGTCGCAACGCTGGTGGCATTTGGCATATGCGGTTGTCAAAAAAGAACAACACAAAAGAGAGACGAACGGATCGAAATTTTATTATATTAAAATTGTGCTGTGTTAAATTCACCGATTGAAGTGAAATTAAGTGATTAAAGTGTTAAAAAATGGTTAAAAACGAACGATTATAAATTTACTGATTGAAATCCGCTATTCATATTGTTGGAACTGTTAGGAGACTGCCTTTGTTTACTGCTTTTCCTACATTTCCATCTATGCCCTGTGTGCTTATTTTGTTTTGTTTATTTGTTTAATTACCTTTTTTCGGATTTATTTTGATAACCGCGTAAAAAAAACAATTAATGTCCCACGGTGCATTTGCTTGAATCGAAGATAGTATATTTAGATTTATAATGTGTCAAGACAAGTCACTGTGATATATGGAATGCAATGAAACTCCAGTTTTGGTAATGCTGTCATGGATTCCATTTGCACGTCTGTCAATTTCCAATATTTGAAGCTCTAAAATGGATAGTTGCTTTGTGTTAGCTGATAGCGCAGGTAATTAAATAAATTAAAGTGATAAAATCGATGATATTTGTTCTGGTTGTCATAAATATTTTGTATTTACAGTTTTGTACATTGGAGTGTCGCAACAGCCACCATCAAAAACACATTAAACAACCGCAGAAAACAAGGAATCCTCATCCTATTTTAAGCCTTTTTCATACTTTTGTATGTGACGAATTTATCATAATCACGCCATAAATCGAGTCTCCTAGTCTTAACACATAATTTAAATCACAATAAAGTCGCGCAGTATGACACACTCATTGGACACTGGTAACACAAATGGTTGTGATGACCTTATTGCCGGCATGGTACCGCAGTATCGTGCTCCTCAGCAACATCCAAACGCAGCCGGTGACTGTCAGGAGGTGCAATTTGACGTGGTTGATAGGCCACCACAGCTGCGGCATTCACGGGCATTTCGTAACTTTAAGAATCCACCACAACCTCACTTTTGCATTCGTGCAATGACCGTTGACGGCTTCGAGGTGTTTATCAATGCAATGACTTGGAATCGGATCGTCATGCCGGAGAATTCAAACGATCCGATTCCACTTTACGGCGGCATGCGGGTATGTTGAACAAATTGTTACATATGACACATTCATATCGATCCGTTTGTGTTTCTTTCCCATGTGGAAATATAATTGCGCAATTTTTGTTCATGCTTTGTTTTATTAGATCCCTACAGGAAATCCGCGTGCTCCAATGCATGTTTATGCAGTGATGGCGAATCCAGAAATTCTGAAGGACGTTGGACGTAATTGTCCCGATTTAGATGTAAGTTGAAGCAGTGACGCCCTTGTTCTGTTAACTGCACTTAAACTTAATTGGGCTCCGTTTGCAGAAATCAATAACTTTTTTCAAGTAAACGTAATGGTGTACCAAAGTCGAAATTTTCTTTTACATTTCGTTGGGGCCAAAAAATATTTGTATTTAATTTATAACATTTTAAATGTTATGCCATTCAAATTTAATTCTTAAAATCCTATTACAAATGCCATAATTAATCTCTACAGGTCATGTGCTGTTATCATTCAAAGTTTAATTAATTTTCATTATCTTAAAGGAAATGGTTGCTATGGTAGACCTGATGTGTGATTTTGTTGAAGCAATGAATCCTGGCCTTAAACTAACAAGGTATGTTCAATTTTAGTGTTAAGATATCAATTTCCTTTGGCTAATTCTGATCTGTCTTGTCTATTTTAGAAATGCAGCTGTGCTCAAAGACCGAGACTTGTCAGGAGAACTAAAAGACATATGGAGTGCTGTTCAAATAAAACGTGAACATGAAAAGAAGTCTGTGGCCCAGCTAGCTAATCCAAATAATGTCAATCCATTTGACAGCTATCAATCTGCTGAGCAGATAGTCTTTAATTTCGGCCCTGAAAGTGCGCCAGTATACAGCGATACAAACTGTTCTGGTTCACTAGGCGAAGTGCAAAATGGTGCTCTCAGTAACACTTTAAACGATTTAAGTGCAATTAATGATACTCCGTTGGCTGTAACGGATTCCGTCGACATGCCACAACAGGAACAGGAATCAGAACATACCAACAACACAGTTGTTCCTTACTATGATAATGATTCAAATGACTTGGAAGCCAATTTCACTTCGAGTACGGCAACAATTGTCAACACAAATACAGCCACACAAAAGACATTGCCAATCGCGGCCGGATGTCAAATGATGCTGGAGACACCATCGTTAATTCCCAGCCACGACCAAAAGTCTGATTGCAAATCATCTACTAACAAGGCAGAAGCGGAAAGTCCAACGCAATCACCGTCGTTGCCTAAGAGCAAGTTGGCTAAAAAGACCGACTTTTCAATAAAATCAACCAAACAGAAGTCGCAACAACAGTCTGAGACTGCGATAACCAGTACATCCAATTCATCAGTGCCATCGCCCGGAACACCAGGTAAGCAACAATCAAGTCCAAATAATGGCAATCAGATACAGACGCCGCCTCAAACAAAACGTGAAAAGTTTGGAAGTTTACTGCCCATATTCAAGTCAAAGTCAAGTAGTGAAAAACGTGAAAAGGAGAGCAAAGAAAAGGCCGACAAAGAGGCTAAAAATTCGCAAAAAGACAAAATGAAATCGTCAAAAAACGCAGCTACAAATAATAAACACGTTATCGAAAATGAGAGCAGTTGCAAACAGCAGCAAATTAAAAGTTTAGAACTCGACATGAAGAATATTGATTTGTGCCACAGTAATGATAATGTCATGCGAAAAGATGATGTGATTGTGAATGAAGCCGGCGACAACGAAATGCGTACGACATTTGCCGCCACTTCTGCCAAATAGTGACGTCTGGATCTCTCCCCTTTCTAATTATATTTATTTACACTTCAGATTAGTTTGGACTCTTTTTCATTTCTAGATTTACACCTAAGCAAACAAAAGTATTAAAAATCTCATTTTACCGTTTTTACGTATAATTTTGCTGTATCACTTCTCCTTTTAATCGCTTTAAAAACGCCTTTTATCAAAGTTTCCATTTGACTGCTTGGTTGATTGCCACGAATCGAAGCAATTTAAATAAAGCCTAAGTTAATAACAAGTTTGTTAAGCTTTGGTTTTAAGTGTAAGACTATTTTATTTTTTGAATTCAAACATCCATCGTTTGCATGTGCAGGGGAAAACTTCTGCGCAAATTATCTGGTCAAGACGTCACATTAGTGTACAATACGAAAAATCTTAATTGTTCCTTAGTATGATCAACTGTGTTTGCTAAAAGACTGTTTTTTGAGCTATCTCGAAAAACGGCTCCAAAGATTTTTACTTATGTGAGACAACTTTCGTTTACAAGTCTTCAAATCTCAGCCGTTCAAATGTTATAATCTAAAAAGTAATTTTTTCGTCAAATTATTGACGAAAAACTTGATTTTATTTTACATATCTTGAAAACGGCTACGACAATTTTCTTAATTCCTACTTATGTTAAACTATATTCGTTTACACGTCTTTTGACATATGTCACATTTTCTAAATCTCAGCCGTTCAAATTTAATAATCTAAAAAGTAATTTTTCTCTACACACTTAGAAATTTGATGTATAATATATGAAATCTTGAGCTGGCTCTCCCTGCCGCTTGTTTTTTATTATTTGTCCACCTAGTACCTTAATTTTATTTATGTAAATCAAATTCTCAATAAAATTTGGGATCAAATTCAAGAGAATTTAAACATTTGTTTTGGGCATTGAGCAAGGCACCTTAAATACATATAATTACGTAATTATTGAACTCTGCAATGCTAACATTTTTGTAAAATTTATCTAGTTCTTTAATCTGTTTTCTATCTTTAACGACTGATTTTTGTACATAATATTTGTTCATCAAAATCGTTAAAGATGTTTTAGTAGATGAAACACGATTTTTGATAGATGAAAGAGAAAAGGAGTTATGCGTATATAAACTATTGCACCTGCCGTCCCTAACGCATGTTTTTACTAAAAACTTTTAAATGCGGGAAAATTTTAACGATTGTTTTAAACCTGAGCATACTTTTCATCTGTACATGCAAACATGGACTGGATAATCTGATTGAATTTAAACTAGTTTAAAAAAACTAGTCCTGCACATTTTACAAAAACAGTACCAATAGTGATTTACATTTCGATAAAATTAAAGCGATTAAATTAAAATAAAATAAAGATTACCTACAGAAAAAGTTAAAACTGCCAAGTTCTTGAACTGCTTTCAAAATTAATTTTTCGAAATTTAATAAATTGTTTGTTCTCTAATATATAATAAGGTAAAAATTTGTCTTTAAACAAATTCTAATGAACAAGTTTTTGTATCTATAATAAGGAAAAAAACGCAAAAATCCTAGCTTTCAAAGTTAATTTAAAGTTTTATACCTAAAATTGAACTTATATTTTTAGCTACTTAAAAATATTATTTACAAAAATAATGTGTCTTATCAAGTTTACTCAAATTAAAATTTCAAATAAAAAATAGTATCGTCCCAACATAACAAAACTACAATACATAAAACAATTCGTTAGCGAATTTCAAAAAATAAAAATTACTCAAATATGCAGCCGTTGATTATTAGTATTTCAAAAGTTGAACTACTAATTAGTGAGTAGATTGTAGCAAGTATTGAAAGCACAAATTGAAACATTTTTTCCATCGAAAAATATAATAATGCTAAAAATTCCCTTTGTCACCTTGGAACATTAAATTAGTGGATCATTAAAAAAATTGGATGAGAGTGTAACAATTACACTCTGCTATTTCGGTTAAGAACTTTACTAGCGATTTTGTATTGCATTTTATAAATAATAAAATCGTATTCTTATAGGCTTTTTATAATTAGGTTATAGTTGTGCTTTGATTAAGCATTTTCTTAATTTTGATATTGTCTCATCCTTCGTTTATATGTACTTCGTTTCATTTTTCGTGTTTAATTGTTTTGTGTATATGTTTTATGTATTTGTAACTACAACTATACTATTATCAATGAAATCTGTGCTCTTGTTTGTCATACTTCAGTAACTATAGAACAACTATTATATTACATGTATGATTCATGTTATGAATTGTATTTTTGTGCAGTATATATAAATATTTAAACAAATGAAACAACTGTTTTAAATTAACTTACCTGTTAGGAAAACAAAACCATCATGTAAGTATTATAACTAATAAGAATCTAGGAAGATAAGAAAACTTTCTTTGTGACAACAGAAATCTATATGCAAACATTTATTATTTGCATTTTTATCGTTTTGAAATTCTTTTTATATCCCATAATAATAAAAAATGATTATTGAAGTCAAACGTTAAATGGCAAAGGTGATTTTTTGAAAAGCTTCACGGTTTTTTTTATTAATCTAAAACCTTAACGTGCGTATTGAGGTTGGAGTGGTTAAAGATTATTGTCTTTTCTACCCGTTAAATGAGTATTTCATAAGAATAAAAAATCAAATGTGGGAAGTTTAAACTGTTTGAAGTAATAATAATAAATGCACATAATAATTTAATAATATCTTTATTAAAGCGTATAATAATTTTAAATCTTGCTAGTGCATGCCTTTTTTATACGAAATGAGCATTTAATTATAACTTGATATTATAACTTGTAAATCATAAAATATTGCAAAAGAACTGCAACCTCTCAATAATAATTATTAATTGTCGATTTGAATTATTAAATGGTCTCTATGGTTTATATTAATCATGAATATAAACTGGCAAGACTTGAGAATTAACGATACCTTCTTTTTGATTTGGATGCACTTGGGCGTCATGGATGGCGTCAATCGGGATAGCACCACCCTCACTGGCTTTCAAAGAAATTCTTACTAACCCCTCAGATCCATCTTCTGTATTTGCAGATTTAATAGCCGGCTTGGCATCTAAATTCACTTGACCCTTGGTCTCAGCGGTTTTCTTTGATTTAACATATTTAACAATTGGTTCTGCCTCAATGATTACTTTGACTGGAACTTGATCGGGTTTATTGACATCACGTCGTTTTCTTGCAACAGCAGATTTGGCACTGCGTGCTGGATTTTCTACAATGATTGAAGCTGGATGCTCAAAGCTGTAGAAGAATCCGCGTGGTGGTCCTGTTACCTCCTCCTCTGCATTGCTAACTTGTCGACGCAACACACTTGGAGCAGCTGCAGAATTAACAACCACTGTGTCTGATGACGATCCAACATTGTCGTTTGGTTTGATATGTTGGGAATAAGGCAAGCTTGGATGACGTGTCAGGCTTTGTCCTTGATTAGCAACTCCGGCAATAATTTCTTGGGCATGATCTGCCTCGGCTTGCTCTTGATCCAGACGATTGGCATTTCGATTGTAAACGTCACTGTTTGGATCAGGATTGGCCTTAGCTGCCTCAGCTGCTTTGTTCCAAGCTTCTTCGTGGGCGGCACGTGCTGCAGCTACTTCGGGTGAGTCTGTTGCTGGCTGCAACTTGACTTCAGGGCGATTGTCCATGTGGTGGAAACCCAGACCATCAGACCAATAATTGACTACATAATTTTCGCCATTTGGATCGACGTACTGGTAGCTGCCTTTAACATCACCATTGGCGTTGCGAGCTTCAAAACGTCCCTGATTCCAATCGGTGTAGCCGAACATAGCTCGTCCAAGACCATCCTAATAATAACAGCTCGTAAATAAATTCGTTTATTTTGTATGGCAAAGTGTATTACCTGTCCGTGAAATTGTTTGGCCTCATATGTCTCTTGGATGTAATCTTCCGGATTGTCAATAACTTTGCCATTCCAGTAAAATGTTCTGGCTGTTCCGTCGATGTCACGGCCTTGAACCAAAGTGTTTTCTGCCAGCTTCTTTGAATACGACAATTCAGGCGACTGTTCACTAAGATATTTTTGTGCTTCTTCTGGTGACAAGTCAAGCAAAAATATATTTTCCGATAAAATGGATGGGATTACCTGCAAAAAGAAAACAGAAATGGTCCGTGAATATGTGAAAAGGAGTATATGTCACTCGGTTTTGTTTCGCCAATGGTTGATTTTAAGCGTTGGTGTTTTCTGCTTTTTCGTAAATATAATCGCGTTTGTTATTTTACATATTTTTTACCCTTT
Source organism: Sylvicola fuscatus (assembly GCA_026546915.1). NCBI lineage: Eukaryota > Metazoa > Arthropoda > Insecta > Diptera > Anisopodidae > Sylvicola > Sylvicola fuscatus. The sequence continues at coordinate 11,241 of JANSTS010001778.1, forward strand.
CTTGTGGCAATATTAGCTTTATTTATTTAAGCAAAATTATCTCTACATTCTGTTGTAGACTGACAGTTATTCAACTGAAATTATTTTAGCAATTGTGTCAATAATAATAAATTTATTCAAGGACTTTTTGTAATAAATTCTTTAGATCATCGCAATTATTGTCCTATAAACGTGTCGCTAGAATGAGGAATTTTACAAAAATTAATGATTTGTCTAAAAAGAAAGTTGTGACTAAAAACAGGAATCGTTGAATGTTGATTTAACTTTACCAATTGAAGGAGTCTATGAATGTTAAAATGCTTTATTTGCTCCTTCTATTGCAATAAACACATAACTAAAACAATACGAAGACGATTTACACTAAGTCAATCGATCAACCGTTTGTTCAAAATGCCATCTCTTGCATTTCTGTTTGTTTTACATTTACTCACACTGAAGACATAATATATTTACGCAGTAGGAAATGTATTATGTGATCACGACTTAAGTAGTTGGATGCTATTCGCCAGAATAGAGTGATGATTACTCAGGCTTCAGTGATAGCTTTATTGCGAAAATGCTTTAGTAAAGAATTACTAAGGTAAACAAGGTGTTAGCAATGTTGAAGGCTATGAGTTATTACCTCACATAACAACAACATCCTAACAACCTGACTCATCAATTAGTTAGCAGTTGTCGCAGAGTATCGGTAATTTATCGGTATTTTTTTAAGTTTTCTGATTCACGGCATATCCTGGTATATTTTTTAAAACTGCTAGGTTTTGTCTGCTATAACTTTTGAATTGAATGAACAAATTTGTGGTGTCACCTTAAAATTACTTTGACCTTGTCTTAAACTTCGTGAAAACCATAATTTTAATTGTAATTTAAATTACACGAAAAATATCAATATAATATACACATTTCGCTATCTTGTGGCTCCAAACAACTTTGATCAGCAATTTTTTAACACGCATTTTTTAAGCCATTCAATTTATGATTAATTTATACGCAAAATTGAATTAATTTAAAAAAATCAATAAAACATTTACATTTGTTTTGTTTTTGATCCTACAAATTCAAGTTTAAAACAACATTCACATTATTTCTTGATTAAATTTGTGTTTAATTTAAACCTCTTCTGATTACTGCTTCTTATTGTTAACCGATTAAGGAAACAAAGCATTCTTAAAGTTCACAACGTAAAAAAAAATATTTACTGCAAAGATGTTTATTAGCATAAATTTCTTTCAAAATTAAACACGTTCCACTCCAGTCTTCAGAAGTAGAAATTTATAAACCCGAAAAATATCGAAGAACCTTTTGCAATCCGTTATTTAGTAGAAAAAACTGTCTTATAAAGCTACTTAGGATTTCTATTTACCATCAACAACACTATAAACAGTTTCATTTTGAATAAATCACTATAACAGTATTCCGCAATTGATTATAAAAGTCACAATTCACTTAAACAAAGTCCTTATAAGCTTTTTAAAAGCTCCAGTTTATTAAAAGAAAACACTATGCTTGTTCTGTTCAGCCGCGGTAATCCTCTCGACTGCGCTTCTTGACGATAAATACCATTTGAAAATCAACTCATTCCACTTTTATATATAAAATGAAGATGCGGTCTCTGACGAGTGAGTGTGATGGCAAGACTCCACGGGCATCGGCAGAATATTGTTCTGTTGCCATACAGACTGACAATGAACGAAACGAAATAAGAAGTCTGCCACAAGATTATAGTAGTGCCTCTCAATATTTGTTGAAAAAAAAAACAAAAAAAGCGGTGGTCTACACAAAGCGTGGCAAATGAAGAGATTTTTTATTTGCGTCGATATTAGTATAACATCATTGGTCTAAAAGTTAAAATATTTTGAGGGTTGACGTCGTGTTTGTAAATGGAAGTTTGATTGTTTTGACGCTTTGGTTAGATGTTTCATATTCTCACAATTAAGAAACGGAAAAGCCCAATTGCTAAATTTTGGATGATTCAAGAAAAAGATGAGTTGATGTACATTGGCAAAAATGGCGTATCAGAAATGTTAAGACGGGCTATTCCTGACGCCATTGGTCTATTATTTCACTGATAAGAAACAATAAAGCTGATGACGATCTGACTAAGCATTGTGACAGATCTTAATGTGATGCACAACCCCAACAATAATTCATGCTACAGTGCCCTTTTTAAAAGCTAACAAAAAAGTAGATTATAAAAATTAAATGTTCAGTGAATATCACCACTTGTCGACTGAAAATAATACCATTCTTTAAAGCTCCAATATCACGCTCAGCGAAGAGTGATTATGTCGCAGAAAACAAACGAAAACGGTGCGAAAATTTAATTAATATGATATAACAGTTAGAGTTCTGTACTAAGTCAAAAATATTCGTTATTGTGTATTATATATTCAAAGACGAAAAATGTAAAAAATTTGACGATTGACGGTTCTACTCGCTAATTATAAGGAATTCCTAAACTTTGTAACTTGTAGTACAATATAAAATGTATTTTTTTTTTAAATATCTGCAGTAATCTTCCCATCAATTCCCCTCAATTATATCGTCTTAATCGCACGTAGCCATATATTAAAAAAGTCAAAGTCAAGGTCAAAATGGTTTACTCAATTTTATAACAAAAAAAATTGATGACTACAGTCTTCACGTTGATCACGACTATCAAAGCTCAATACACATTCACGTGTGTTCACCCATCTACAGATTTATTTCATCTCTTCGTCTAATTCCAACGACCCGGAAACTTGTGGTATAAAAAATAATTTTCTTCAAGTGTTAGTGATTGCGAAATTGCGATTCGAAGCAAACACATGTCAGTTATTTATTGCTTACACAAGGCAGAAGATCAATCAGCAATTAAAGGTCGCATCCACGGGAATGTTTCACGTGCGAACTTCTAATCAGATTTTAACTCTTGTAAATCTGTGGGTATCGTCACAGCTTGTTCCCGTAGCCAGGACATCATGGATGCACACATAAAATACTTATAAATTTAGCATAATGCTGCCTACACTAACCTATGCGTTCTATACTCCATAGAATGTTGAAGAAATCTTGAGATTTTCTAGGTCCGACGCGACGTGTTGCTAAGAATTCTTCTGACATGTTCTATGAATATTTTATTTCATTATCTTTCACTAAGGAATTTTTTAAACTTTCAAAATGTTTACATTTTGTGGGCGGTGGTATTTTAATATTATTACCGATTTTCGGATCAATTTGCGTTTTAACCATTAGCCTCCTACCAGTAATTCCATAGATACTTCTTCAAAAATCTAGAATGTTTCTTTAAATAGTCACCAAGTTTTAGTAGGTCTTTTTGCCAAACGGGTTTTTAACGCTTATTTTTTTTCTATACACGCGGATGCTGTAAAATCTTCTTTAACAGTTTGTGAAAATGTTTGGGCGAATCTTGTTTTCTCCTATATACTATGTATAAGTAAATCCTGTTTTGTTCTATATTTTATTTAACCTAGAAAAAATAAACGATTTTGTGTTACATGGAATCAGAATGAATCAGAATTAATCATCAACAGTTTTATGGTGTCAAGGTTCTTTTCTTGCAAAAATCTGATGAGCAAGTCGTCACGAAGCAAACAAGTTCATTAAATCAAGATTATCACGTTTGTTTCCAAAAAATGATAAGGTCGACGACTTAAAGATCTTTCACTGAAAATATTTGATTTTTTGATACGATAACAATTCTAGAGTCGATTTCTTCTAAGTGTTGTCATAATTTCGATTAAAAATGATTATAATATAATGTTCTTACAATATATAAACAAATTGCACTTGTTTTTATAAATAACTTGTTTTTAGAAGTTTTTATTCTATTTCACGATACTTACATTAATATTTAATCCCTCAATAAAATAAATGTACATCTTACCTAATGATAAATGTATTCTATCAATATTGTAATATTTAATAAAAATGCAATGACATTTTTTAGTTTTTTTTAATCTATGACAACATCTTATAGTTAAATCGATGTCTTTTGCCATGTGCGTCACAGCAATCATTGTCACTAAGCCGATAATTGTTGTATAATAACATGTAATATCATATTCTCTCGTAAAAACAAGAATGAATTATTTTTATTTAAACAGTGGATATTTCTTCAAAACATAATATATGACTCTTAATTTATCTTATATACCACGCAATTGAATTGTTGCTTGCAATAAAAATATATCGTCTGAATGTAGCCGGCTTCCTTTTTATTATTATCTACCTTAACATATACCATATATTAATAAATTGATCATGTGGAAGGTTCCGAACTTTACAATGGCTCAATTGACAACGGCAATTATTAATCGAACGAATTTAGTATTGTTTTTTGGACGTACAATTAATTATACTGCATTTAGTATTTACAGTGTCCATGATTTTTTTTTCTATTCAATATTTTGGATGATACGAACATGTTTTATTTCCGACATACAGTCACCACTTCAACCTTTGAGCACATAGTAAACATAAAAGCTGTCTGATGGTTGAGTGCTGACACCTAAAGAAGAGTAAAACTTGTGCCACAATATTTTATACGAGCGTTAGATCGTCACGAACAACAATTGGATTTAAACATCATGACGTTCTTCTATGAAAATATCATCTTGACTGTTCCAGCTTATGGATTAATTTCATCTTTACGACTGTTTTCGGTCACTGCAAACCATTTGAAGGTCGTCAGTTGCGGGATCTTTTAATGCAGTTTTAAGTTGGTATTTATTGTTGATTTTCGCTGTTGTACTCTCCTATTCCCATACCAACTACTCTTGCTTAGCATCAAAAACGATTTCAGCTTTGGTGCTGTTTTCTTGATTTTGCGCACACGAGATATTGTGTGAGTCGTCTGCAAAATGACCATGATCTTGAAAATGGTTGGCGACGAATTCATGCATTCAACGCTTTGTGTGTTAGGTGAATGATCTTGTTGTAGCCGATTTCAGTCAATTTATTTTATCGCTGTCGCTTATACCTACTTATATGACTAAAAAAGACTGTGCCGTATGAGCCGGTATGGTCTCTTTTCAAAGGCAAATCTGCTGCTTAATAATGCATAATTGCTTCTTTCTGGACATTATTTAATTAACAGTGGAGTACTCACTAATTGAAAATGGTTTTGAAGGTTTTTAAAAGTTTAAAATAGTTTCTTCATGTTCAACAAAATATTGCATTTTAACTTAAAACCATTTAAAGAAAGAAAATTTAAATTGGTCTATTGGTTAGCGATAGAATTATTATTGTTGCAAAGTATATGGTATATACCGAATCGTATAATCGTATGTATAATAATTGTATTTTTAGAAAACCGACATTCTTGTTTTTTACAGTACCTTCCTAATATTATATAAATTTTTAATATCTGACGTTTCAATTAAATTCCTTTAAAAAGCCACTAAACTCATAGACAATTTTTCACACTCTTACTGACAAAAAGTTTATGAATATTTCAAAATTATTGAGTCATCACCATAAACTTGTAATCAACTGAAGTTAGAGGTGATGACATAAATATGATACGTGCTGTGACCGGTTAGCGCTAACCCATATCGCACCTTGTTATGATGGGTAAAGATTTTGAAAAATAAACATAAATATAATGATTAAAAAAAAGTTTATTGCCGTATTTTATATTATTTGTAACTGATTAGTGATAAAAACATGATTGTAATAATAAATAAATAAATAACTTTATATAAAAATAGTTGGCAAAAACAATAAATAAGAAAATGTATTTTTATATAAGCGCACTAAATTATTCATTCAACATAGATGATATAATCCGAATTGACAAAAAAAGCATACATTTAGGCGTTTATCACTTAAATACATTTTTAAGTCACATGTGTAACAATTTTATCCAAATAACACACGTTAACATTAATAAGTTAAGCAAAAATGTTTGCTACTCTAAATTCATGAATTCCACTGGCATCACTTGATAATTGGAAGACGGATAGAAGGCCAAGCTGGAGCCAGGAATTGGATAATAGGGCAATGCAGCTGGTGCCTCTTCATATGGATAGAGCTGTTTTATGAAATCATCACCAAATACTTCCTTTTGATTTTCATTCGATTTCGCTTGACGACGATTGGGATTTCGTTTATGTTTTTTGCTTGACTTTTTTCGCTTCACTTTCTTGGTGGTGCCAACAGCTCCACCAGCTCCACCGCCTAAGATGTTTCCTATGCCTGGACCAACAGTTTGCCATAAGCCGGCTAAGAATTCAGCAAAACCCGCCAAACCTGGACCAAGGTTTTGAAAGATGCCGCCAAAGAAAGACCCAAAGCCGCCAATCACGTCAGCCACGTTTACCTCAATTGGGAAAAATCCTGAGCCCATTATTGCGTCGCCAATCAAATTAAAAAAAAGTCGACCTGACTCATTGCCACTTGTGGTGGCTATTGCCGTCGCATCGCCACTGTCTTCTGATGGACGCATCTCCACAAGACCAGCAAAGAAAACAAAAGCAAACACATTTTTTAAGGTATATGACGCTTGTTTAGTCATTTTATCGTTGTTACTTTTTTTTAATTACATATATTTCTTATTCATTCACTTGTTTTTGCTTATTTCCAGTAGGAAACAGTTTAAGTAGCATTTTAATCTTTTATAATTTTTGAAAAATTAAAAATAGTTTTGTTTTAGTTACATACACAAAGACACCGTTCATTTTCAAGTCACTTTTTAATGATTTAATTCCAGTTAAAACACTTAAAATGAGAGAAAGTATCACAATATACTCGTATTTCAATTATTAATTAAGTCATTACATAAATGGTAAGAATAACTTAGCTGTTCCGAATTTTACAATTTAACGCGAGTGGTTAGGAGCGTCGTTTTTTTTTAACTAAACCGCGCGAAATCGATTGAATGAATGATCACAGTTAAGCTCTATGGGCAAAATTTGTGTCTGGTTTGTCCACACCAGTCTCACTGTTTGCTGATGATCGTTCTTCGCAAACACCACATCCAATCCGTTGGCGGATGGGTGTTTATGTTGTTCTTTTATTTTTTTAAAATATAAATCACTGTTATGTATTTACTTACATGGAAGTTGGACCCCCTCCGAAACTCGCACATGTGTCCAAGCTCCAACTTTCTCGAGCACACACTTCGATCCTAAAGCTCAGATAATTGTACGGTTAATGGCTGTCCATCTTAAGATTAACTATTTATATGAGCAATGGGCATGCATATGTCGGCTGGATAGGCACGTACTCGACGTACGTTGACCGTTCTTATGACACAAGAGTCATAGATAAGGCGGAAACACAATTGGGTTATTGAATAATTAGTTGGCGTAGTCTCTTTATAGGCAATTAATAGTTAACTTAACTATTGCAGCAATGGTAAACAGTACAGCAGCATGTGAGAGAAAATATGGCGTAGATTGCAAGCGAATGACCGCTAAAGCATACTTGTCTGATGCATACAGCACACGTTCAGGTATTTTGTGTACAATTGATAAGATTGCGCTGAAACGCTGAGCGCCACACAAAGACACAACGGGACGCGTAATTGACCGCTTTTCAATTTATTTTTGGGCGTAATTTGAAACACTCAGTCATTTCATGTGGTTAACATTTTTGTGCATAATTACAAGAAAGTACATGTTTGCTGGTTTTTTAGGAATCACAAGTAATCGATCTGTAACAACACATAAGTAATAAAATATTTTGTCATGTATAAACATCAAATATCACGAAGGACTTCGTGTTTGATCCCAAAACAGTATCTGTCCTGAACGATTGCTACTCATCAAATATGAGAATCACAAAGAACCGTCAAACGTGTCAGCGCGCACTCAAAAGGCAAATAATGTTGCAAACCAAAACTGGGCAACCACAAATTAAGGCCACACACACCAATGAGCTCATATTACTGGGAAAAATTTCGCTACAAAATGCAAATAATAAAACGACATGCGTAGGTTTGCGTCCAAATTGTATTGAAATTTTGGTTATTTAATTATCCACGATATACATAGATACAGTTTTAATATGATCAAAAGAAAACTAAATTACATTACTCGCGCAAAGGAATATAAACTTAGTCATCATCGCCAACCAAAATATAGGGCGGATCTATACTGGGCATCACATCAACAATTGGCAGTGGCTGTGCATTTGGAATAATAATTGGACGGATGAATTTCGTTGTTTGCGGTATTGGTGGCAGCTCTTGCGGTAGTAATTGTTGAGGCGGTAGCGTCGTTACAACTGGTTGAGATGCTTGCGGCGCAGCTACTGGCATCACTGGCGGTGGGAGCGGCGCAAAGTCAGCGGAATCTTCGAATTTGTCGGAACCATTGTATGGTGGGCGACTTGAATCAGTATAAACATAATTGGAGTAATACTTTTGGATATTCTGCACCAACAATTCAACGATGTAGGGAAATTTGTACTCAGTTCCTTCGCCCCATATTTTTGTGCCATTTTTGCCCAATGATGTTGCTTTCAGTAAGGGATTTTCTGATTGTGGTCCCGTGAACTGGTGCCAAGTCGGTTGATTGGCGACCACATTTTCGTTTTGAGTAAATGCAAAGTTTGCAAACGGAACATATGAGGGATTCGTTGCTGTAAAGGGAAGTGGCTGCATTCCTTGTACCCATTGAAGAATTCCATTAGACTGTAATTTGTTTTAAATTATTTTCTTGTAGGTTATTAAAATGCCACATTTACCTTTCCTAATCGAATTGATTTTGATTTTGGGCTTTGTGGAAGTTTCCTAGAATTTTGATAAATAACATTGGGTTTAGTGAAAATGTAAGTAAAGTAAAGACTCATCATTCATTTAGTTTCATTGCTGCAAACATTAATCAAGATAAATCTGCGATTAAAAATTTAACACAATTACAGTCAAAAATATGAATGGCGCTTATAAATCATTTCAGATCTCAACACAATTGAATACTTCAACTTGAAACAAAGACATCAATTAGTGTACACCTACGACACGAACGCTCTGTTTTATTGTAAATCTAGAAGACACGTGTATTTTTCTGGTGCAACTATATAATTAACATTTTCTGCAACACATGCCGCGTATTTTGAATAAATTATCTACTCTTTTTTCATTATCATTATATAAAACAAAAATGAGAAGCGGAATTCGACACACTTTACAAATGTTTACTCAATATATCACACTAATCAGTTAATTCATTAAAGTAAAGTATTTTCACATTAGTTCTATAAACTTTACTTATTGTGAAGTCTTTATTGCTCTATCTAGTAAAATAAATAAAATAACAATTTTATGGATGCAAATAGGCGCTTTTATAATAATAGCGATCTATTGCATTTTGAGATGACGAAATATGCTTTTTACTTTATATGACTGCCGTGCCATTTACAAACAAAGCTACATGTATGTGGTAGTCATACTCAAAATCCAACTTACTTTCACAATTTACGCATATTCTGAATACTTTCATTCTGAAAATTAACAAAACTGGTTTTCCAAATTTTTCTTATACGAATGTATGCTCTTTACTGGCACGCTAAAAGCAAAATACTTCTATAATTATGAAAAATTCATTAAGCACATACAAAGAACCAACTAACTTTGCGGTGAATTGTTTTCCCTTTTTACCTTTTAAGTCCTCCGTTCTGGTCAAGCAAATCTGAAGTTTCCTCTAGATATGGTATCTTCGCTGGAATATCTGTATTCTTCGATTTTCCAACTGGTTTGGCTGCAATATTGTTGATCTGAGCGCTGTACAGCTGTGACTGGATATCATTATGTGGTAGGTTCAAGGTTTCCAGACTGGCGACGTTTGTCGTCTGCAGTTGTGGCAGCGTTTTACTAGGGAAACACTGGACTACAACTAGTTGATATGCAAGAATGGAAAACATCACTCCCTTCATGGTCTGCATTTCTGCGATAAGATTGTATCACGATAATATACTTTTTCTACCACTCGTAGCATAAATTGTACATGCACTTAGTACTAAGAACTAATAATTCAACTAAATACACAATGTTTTGTTTTTCTTTTTACTTGTAACAAATAGTCTAAGATGAATTTAAATTCTTTTTGACTATTTGTAATTCAGTTTTGGTTTTTAATTCAATTGTTATTGTAAGTTAGAACTTAAAATTGGAAGTTCGTCGCTTCAGTCTTTCATTTTTGTAAATATTTTACTATCATTTTCACTGACAATTTTGTTTCATTTTTGGTTTCATTTATGCACAATTTTTTAACACTACAAAATACACTAAAACTATGATATTACCGATATTACCTACCTTTATATGTAATATCAACTGCTAATGGATAGACGCACGTAAATAATAATACTTTGTCACAACAGTCAAATATAATTTAAACGGAATGTCACTGTCTATTACGAAGGCAAGCGAGCTTCTATGGACTCTTGAGCGGAAATACCTTACCAGAGCATCTCCGTATCGAATAATGTGAATATTGTCTGTGAAGCGGCCTGATTTCGGTTAAGTAAGCGTCAAGATCAAGTACACAGTGATGGTAATATTGCCAATACATATGTGCTGGCCATCAGATTGGTCAAGAAAGTAACTGTTTATGTCAATTACGTGGATATTTTCTTTTTTGCAGCACCTCTGTGCCATAGTGAACGCCATGAAACGAGTTTGTACATTAAATAAAGGTAAATATCTGGAAAAATCAGAGAATACTTTCGGCTATATTAAACAGTGCAACAGAAAGAACTTTCCAAGTAACAACACAAATACTCGTATTCAATATTAATCATTTATTATCCAATTTAGTTTATTAAATTTTAAAATGTTTTTTTTTTAATTTTTTATGTGTCCTTTTATGTTTGATGAATGAGTTTGATTATAATGAGTGATGATGATGGTGATGATGATAATGATTCATGATTGAGTCATTACCCAAACGTCGTGATGTTTAAAAATCCATCTTAATTAACGTTGGAGTTAGACTAGTTAGTATATGAAAATGAAGAGTTAGTTTGATGAAATGAATTTATGAAATAGAAGGAATTCGTTCTACACCCATTTAAGTTTAGTAACCTAATTGTATATTTTTCCCAAAAAACGTTCCCTCGTATTGATGGCCACCACCAAATGATCTTTTAAGTCGATTTAATTAATGCCAACGAGAAAGAAACTGACTTGATCTCTCTCCTTATTTTAAAAATATGACTATCAAGAAATCATGAAATGGTCGAAAATTAAAACGAAATACTTTTATAATAAATTTAGAAAAAATAAAATTTAAATCAAAACCTGGAGCCTTATCGCTTATAAAATTTTCTTATCATTATCTGTTGCCTTAATAATGCTTTCGTCGATTTGGCCATCCAGAAAATCGCCAGCAACAGCCGTTGCATATGGAGCTGCAACAGCGATTCCACCGTCACCGGCGTACGCGGTACTTAATGGCGCAGATTGTGCGATACCTCCTGGTCCAGCCACTGCAATACCACTTGGACCTGACTGAGCAACTGCAGGTCCTGCAGCCAATGATGGATCAGCTAATGGTTCAGCATCGCCTGGTTTCTGCTCTTCTTTTCTGGAAGACTTCATCATTTCATTGTTCATTATTTCGATCGGCTCCTCTTTTTTCATTTCCTCTTTTAAGGAAATATCGTCCATTTTTGTTGGATTCTCTGGCATAGCTGGTATCAACAAGTTCTCACTATTCGAAGTAGTATCACGACTTCTCCCATTCAAGACCAAAACGGATTCAGCACCGTCTAATTGCAATTCTGATACTGGTGACTGGAATGAGCTTCGCAACTGCAATGGTACACCTGGCTCAAGAGGCACAACTGGTGCAAACGGCTGCACTAGATGTTGTTCCACATCAGCTGATTGTACAACTTTAACTTCAGCAGCGGATTCTGCCTGTATTTGGTTGTCTGTTGATCGCGTTTTGATCGTTTGCAATGGTTGCAAACTGAAAACTGGATTAAGTGGGTTGATAGGACTAATTGGATTGAGCAGTGGATTAAAGTTTCCGAAGAACTGTGGGTTTCCACTCAGGATGAAAAAGCGGTGCTCTGGTTGAAAGCCAGGAATTTGAGGTACACTTGGAACTGCTGGCATTTGTGGCATTGGATTGCTGACCTCAAAGGTCTCAGCATCTTTTTCAAACATAACTTGTTTAGCTAGAGTTTCACCAGATGTTTCAGATGATTCTACGAGTGACTTAGATGAATCAGTTGAAGAAGGGGCTTCACATTGTTAAAAAATATAATTTTAAAAATACAAATTTGTTTATGTTTAAATTGTGATTATTTAAATTACCAGAAGCTTCGGTAGCGGTTGGTTCAGCAGGTGAAGCAGTTGTCGTTCTTGAATCGCTTGTTTGCTGTCCAATACCGAAGTAACTTAAAAACTGCTCCCACATCGAATTTTGTTTTAACTGAAACTGTCCACCATTTGCGTCTGGATAGTAAAGCAACATTTGCTGTTGGGGAGCTTCAATTCTGATAATATCATATCGAATTAAAGTATGAACAAATTATAATATTACACAAAAAATTACACAATATTGAAGTTATTTTAAAATTCTTACCTTCCTAATTGTACAAGTGGCTGCAACAACGGCTGCTGCACTTTGACAGAATCGTCCAGCTGCAACTGCGTTTGTGGCGTAAGAATTAAAAATTGTTGGCCCATATCGGGAGCAGGCGCAGAAATGACATTGCCCACCAGCAAAACCACCAAAGAGATCAACTTAATCATCTACGAACAAAAGTTTTTCATCAAAGTCTATAATATTTCGTCGAGTTGCATTTTGTTGGCATAAAACATTAACAATGTAGCATAAAAGCAATACAAAAGTTGCAGTGCAAGTTTTCTTGACTAAGGTCATGGTATTTTCTTGTTGGCAACACAATAAATTATTTTGCCCCAATGCTGTTTTGCCATAAAATCTTCATTGACATGTTAAATTTGCGAAGCTAGTCAAGTGCCTTCATTGTTTAATGGATTTAATTGTAATTTTTATATTAATTTACATTAAAGGCATAAAACGCTGATCGGATTTAATTTATATTTAACTTCTACTTTTTTTAAAATATTTATCAATTTTAACAATGAAAAATAAACGTTCGATTATTATGTAAGCATTCGCCTAATGTTCCAATTAGATAGGTGCCAAAATTGCTTTAAAACATTTTTCGTTCGAAGAATGTTAAAATGAAAACAATTTTTTATTCATTTTTTATGTTCTTGTATTAGACGCACATTTATATAAATTTAAATTATTGTTTTTGAAAATCATAAACTTTCAGTAAATTTGTTAAAACGAAACAATAATTTGCAAAATAATATTCATGGATTTTAAGAATAAAAAAAAAATTCAAGCATTGCTCTGGTTTAGCCGATAATGGTAAAAAAGTAAACATTTAAAATTATTAAATGCTTAATAAATTAAGAACATAATTTTCACACACAAAAACACACAAATTTAATTCATTAATTTATTTTTACAATTTTACCTTTAATTTTTATACAATTAACAAAAGGACTAATGATGTGATCACTATAAAGTTAAACTTATTACTAAACGTACCCGATGGTACTACATCGCCCTTTTATAAACTTCTCCGACTCAGTTGCAGCTTTTTTGTGATCGCCGATGCCTGCACAAACACAGAGTCTGTACAGACAAGTATATAAAAAGAAAAAACAAATCGGTAGTAATAACAAAATAATGGTAATACTGTGATAAGCGAAAAAGGTGTGATTGAGAGAGGAGACTGCTGCACAATGTACACACATGCAGTGTACAATGTGCATGCAAAATCCACAGCTGCATTCAAACTCATCACAAGCATACAATCCAGCGAATAACTGGCTTTAAGTTGGCAGAATCTCAAAAGCAGAAGGGTTGACGGGTAGGAGGCAAAATGAGAGACCAATTGTGAAGAAGAAGCGAGTTAAAGTAAATTGCATTTCAAAAATACACGTATTTTGTGACTCGATATACAATATTTAAGTGCATCCACCTTAACCGATATTTTTATGTGCTTTAAAGGCGCCGTGAATATAAAAAGTTTAAACACGTTTATAAAGAACATTAAATGTACACAACAAGTTCGCTTATATCAAGAGCAAAAAACAGCCTTTGCTTGTGCGTGCAAATGACTTCGTATGTAGAATAAAACGGCGATGGCCAAAAGGCTCAGCTGCTGCAAGCATGTTGAAAACAATGTAAGGAATAGTGCCTAGATCACATAGAATTCCGCAATTTTCTTACACTTACAAATATTCTGGAATTCTGATACCTATAATTAATTCAGATTACTTACATCTCCTATTACTTCTTGATGTTAATAAATGTTGCACTGAAAACTTGTTTGTGAATTGTTGGTTGACTTTATAATAGTTCCTCGCATTTAATTTAATTTTTAATTATCTTAGTTAAGCTTTACTATGAACATTATTATTTAAGTAATTTCATTTGTTTTTGATGTTATTAATATAAATATAATATTTTCACAATTTTTGCACATTTTAAAGTTCTAAAAAACGCTTGCAAATTTTTATTTTACAACATCGCTTTGTATTTCAGAAACTGGATGAACCAGATGACTTAATTAATACAATTCGAGTTAAAAATTCAAACCTGTAATCCTGAAATTCAACATAATTTTGAAAAGCTTCTTTCGGCTTCTCGGAATTTTGGAGCAAAATATTTCAAAGCAATTCTCGTAATTATTATTCGCAATTAAATGTGAAAGTATTTCCTTATGGGTTGAATGGCCTTCAATTCACTACAGTTTTGGAGAATAAAATCAGATAATGTTTTTATAGTGAAACTAGAGGACCCGGCGAACTTCGTCTCTCCTCAATTTAACGCCTTCATATAAACTCCAGAGTGAAGAAAAAAATGATCACTTTATTGAAATTATATATTTCTACAGATTCTATTGGTTTTGTTGTGCTGTTAGCTGTTTTTCCGATTTTCCAACTTTCCTAGAGGATTTTCTAAAAAATTTCTTTCCTTTTCCTGGCAATGACAAACAACTTTTAAAAAATTAGAGTCAAATTGGCCCAGCCGTTCTCAATTGATGAATTACTACACATTTTTGCCACTATTTATACGTATAAAAATAAAAAGATAGTTATAAAGATAACAATAATTGAATTTAAAAATGTTTATTGTTTATCTAATTAAAGTGCCTAAAAATAATGGAGCTCTGACTTTAATTTTAATTATTAGTTAGAATATGGCGACATAAATGGCAAAGCGTCAACATTAACAGAGTCAAAACCATATGGATTTATAAATGCTGATTGGTCGAATCCAAATCCAGTCTGCTCATAGTCCGGATTGAGTCTTGGCCTAACGGCAGGATAGTCAGGTGAAAGAAGTGCCTCCGGAGGAATGCCAAAATCGCTGCGTCCAATTGGTGCCGCTCCAGATGGAATTGGCATTTCATTAGTGCTGGAAATCGCGGCACTATTTAATGATCCGTCAGTCCCAGCTTGGGCATTCAATTCAGATACAACATATTCAGGGCCTACTAGTACACTGGAACGAAGTTCTGGAGATTCAGCAAGTCCATACTTTTTCTTATTCAGTGGAAACGTAACTTTGGCTTGAAAGTTGCTGCCCTTGATTTTATGCTTAATAGGAAGATTTAGAGAGCTGATTTCAGATGGCGACACTCCAGCGATGGCGGTTGCGACAGGACGAGCAATAGCGAGACCTCCTGGTCCTACTACAGCAGTTGCTACAGGTTTGGACGATGCTACACCTCCAGCTCCGGCAATGGCGAGTCCTTAATATCAATGTAATTAGAAAATATTCACAATTAAAGAAATTTCAAAAATATTACCAACTGGTTTTGCCTCAGCCACAGGTGCATCTTTTTCTGGAGACTCAACAAGAACACTATCACTATCATCTGACAATGATCCAGACGGCTCAACTTCTTCTCCGACATTTTCTTCCTTTTCCTCTTCCTTTACTTTTTTGTTGCCCTCCTTATTCCCTTTCTGGGCCCCAAGAACTGCCGTTTGTTTATTTGTTTGCATGTTTATTTTGTCGAGTCGATGTGCTGCATTGGTAAATTTGTCCGACTGCAATGGACCCTCAAACAAGAGCTTAAAGTCATCAGAATCAGTTTGGGTCTGATAAAATGCCAACTCCTGAGCAGAGATTCCTAATTTTTGCAAGTTTTCCAAATATGTTTTCTTATCTTCACTGGATAATTTTCCTGTGACCTTAACACGTTCCTGAAGGGCCACTAGCTCACTAGCCGCCTGATGGATGTTTACTAAGCTAGTCTCAAAAGATTCAGCATATTTGGCTTCTTCGATTTTCTCTTCCTTGATACGAAGAGTGTTGCCAGCTGGAATGATTGCACTTGTAACAGATCCATCGGGCTTTTGTCGCAGCTGCAACACCTGTCCTTTCGCTCCGCCATAGTAGGATAATGAAACTACGTCATCATTTGCAGCAGAACGATGCTCAATTTCCTTCCTGCACAATTTAAAAGATAATCATTGGATAAAGTGCGAGGGAAAACAATGGCCTCGAAACGTGGGTTTTGAATGTATTTAATTCAGTCTTTCTCAACTCTCAAGTTTGTAGAATTATTGTTATTACCTAACATTACCAGCATGTATGGAATCGCAAAGTGTGTCATATCAAATTTGCACAAACGTCAGCACTATTTACCGCGAGGATGTGCGTGAAATATTAATTAATGAAGCGTACAGGTGCCAGAGAAGAATTACTAATATAAGTGTATAACAATACTTTTAAACAATTAGAGAGTAGACATAAAGAAGTAGCGTTGGATGACTTAAAGTGGGAGCGTATGCTTGAAAAATTGAGAGTCCATTTTCGTGGAAGGGAATGGATGAAATGGAGCTCAAGTCGCAGATATCATTGACTTGTAAAAAGTGAAGAATTAAATAACCACAGTAAAGAATTGAATTAAAATAGTTTGATTTGTTTATTAAATTTTGTTGAAATATTTACAAGTGAAAAAAAATGTATCTAAATTATAGTGATGAGATGTTTAAAATATCTACATGAGATTTTATGTACATAAAATGAGGAACCGTTTTTCGAAATATGATATAGTCATCGATTTGGGATAAAATCAATCAATAAATTCAAGGATAAGTTCGGAGGTTGCATGAGCCTTGCCATTAGCACCGGCAACAGCTACTGATTGGGGTCGGTAAAGGATGCGCGTCTTAACACCACGGCGCAATATTGCCCTCGAGATTGGTGACGAAATTGCTGTTCCTCCTTCTCCTACAACTGCTCTTGCATACGGCTCCAATATCAGAGTTGTTTCCGTTTCATTTGCATTACTGTCGTTACTTTGAAATAATCCATCAGCTGGAAAATCTGTTACTGGACGATCTGCTGCTGTTTTACCAATTGCCTCTGCTACGGCTTCATACGTTTCTTCAACGTCTTCTGATGATTCCGTGGACATTTCAGTGGTCGTCCCTTCTAAATTAACATTATTGTTTATGTTCTGATTAACCGAACCTCCCTCTGCTAGCTGCTCAGAATGTGACTCAACTGGGTATCCATAGAGTGCTGTCAGTTTGCCAGATAACTTTTGATTGCCTCCAGAGATTTGATGATTTTGTTCATAATATTTACCTGATTGTTGGCCATAAGGTTGACCATAAATTGATTTGTGCTGACCGGTCTGGCCAGCATTTTGCGCTTGTGCGTATTGACCAGATTGAGAAGATGTGTACTGACCTATTTTTTTACCAGGCACTGGATAAATCTTTTCAATGACAAACTTTGAGTTTTTTTGTTGAATTGCATTGAAAACTTTCACATCGGCATTCATTAGTTGACTAGACTCAGCTATCAATTTCTCTGGTTTGGGTAAAATGTCACTTCCAGCGTTCGGATTCGGTGTTGTAGCTTCGGCATTATTTTTCAAAGTAGTAATACTTTCTGTTGTCTGTAAGAGTTCTGTAGTTTTCGGTAGTTCTGTAGTGGCAGCCTCCGTTGAAAGTGGCAATTCAGTTGCCATTGCTTCCGTTGCATTTTCGATAGATTTTGTAAGTATTAAAGAAGGAATAACTTCAGAAAATTGACGGCCTTCACCTGTCAAGATAATGGGATGGGAATAATATGGATTGTGTTGATACACAGGGAGAGTGTTATATGCGATTGGAAAAATGTTAGTGTGGTGAGAAGAATAAATTAATGGAGCTGATCGCTGTTGAAGCTGAGCGGGTTGGTGCGGGTGGTTCAGGTATTGATGGTGTTGTGGCACGGATACTGGTACTGTTATCGGGACAGGAACGGCTCGGGCAGATGCTAAACGACCCCAGTTTTCAACGCTGGTTGTATGCCATCTGTTTTATTGGGTTGGGTTAGAAGTCAATTTTGGGCTGTGTAAATGTAATTTTTACGATTTTACTTCATGATGACGATGATGGTGATAATGATAATGATGGCTGTGATGATTGTTGATCTCTTGATGAATGTTGTTCAATAAAATTGTGCATGAATATTTGATTAGGAATAATAGGAAAGAAATGATTAGGAGTAATTTTGAAAGTAAATGGTTAGATACGCATATTACTTATGATTGAGTATCTACCAAACAAGAAAGTTACATGCAATAATTCGGAAAGAATAGGAGAAGAATAGGAAAAACATACATAATAATAAAGAAAGAAATGTTTTTATTAGTTTAGTGAACTTTATTTCGATTTTAAAAAAATATAAAAGTAATATCATATAATTAATAAACATATATTAATTTTAAGTCTAAACGGCTGAAACGACGTTGAAATGCTATCCAGTATCCATTGTAACTTAAATGCAAAAAATTGACTACATTTTGGCGTTTTCGTTAAAAAAGCGCTGCAGTTGCATACTTTCTGGGTTTGGCCAACAAGTGGTGAACATAAAATGATCATTTAAATCATAAACAGTCTTTACGAATAATATACCACTGGTCCTGTGGCGACTAACACACCCTCACTTGGCATTTGCCTGGCAGAAGACTTCAGCGCCAATTGCCTAAGATCAGTAGTTTCTGGGACTGCGTAAACTTTAGCATCAGGACCGGCAATCGTAATGCTACGCGGATGTGTCAACGCGAGACCACCGGGACCAACTATAGCAGTTCCACCACTACCGGCTGTGGCGACTCCTCCGGGACCAGCTATAGCAATTCCTCCCTTGCGAACTCTAAGCCGATGAATTATAGTATTGCAACCGCCACTTTTTATCGCTTCCATAGCTTGTTCGTCAGG
Organism: Sylvicola fuscatus; assembly: GCA_026546915.1. Lineage (NCBI taxonomy): Eukaryota > Metazoa > Arthropoda > Insecta > Diptera > Anisopodidae > Sylvicola > Sylvicola fuscatus. The sequence goes on from JANSTS010001778.1 coordinate 30,472, forward strand.
TCGACGTAGAATGCCACTAAATGGATTTTTCGCTTCAGGTGCCGCCTCACTTTCATCCGGTTTTTCAGTTGTTGTTCGGCGGAATATTTGCTGAAGGACTGATTTTGAGACTTTTGATTCTTTGTCCTTGAGATTAGATAAGTGTGCTGACTTATTAAATATACCACCATCGAATGCATTTGAAACAACTATCACGGCTGGCTCTGTGGCTGATTCGGATCCATCAACTGAAACAGTTTTTTCAGATGAAGATGGAATTTTGTCCAACGTTAAGATTGGATTCTTGGGTGTCGAATGGGAGTTAGAGTCTGTAGACATCATCATTTTTGTTGTGGTCGATTCCGGTAATTTGCTTGAGTCGGTTGACGTTTGTATTCCATAAACAGTTGAAGGAGTGCTGGGGAAGCCATTTATTGTGGTTGGAGTAACAGAAGCTGTGCTGGGCGTTATACTTGAAGTAGAGCCATAGCCATTACCAACTGGGTTCAATGTAGATGGTGCTCCATACAGTGTCGTCAACTGATTATTAGCAGTTGTTGGCAAACCAGCGACTGTTGTGTGTTCATATTTTACTTGTAATTCCTTCTGTTTATTTTCAGCGTAAACCTTTTGAATCTGATCAGATTTAATATTATTTGTTAAATTGATGCCATTCACAATTTTCTTGACACTATCAATCATAGCAATGTTATTTTCGTAATACATTGCCTTGTTTTGTCTGTTCCCAGTGTTGATCATATATTCACTGTACTGAGGTGCATAGCTTTTCATTGAGGAACCCTTTGGTGAAGGTGGTACCAGATATTGATTGGGCTCGTGAACAAGTTGGCGTGGCACCAATACAACATGATACTTGTGCAGAAAGTGAGCTTTTATAGCGCGCAACGACTTAGGTTGATGCTGCCGTTCCGGATGTGCATACACTGCTGGATAAAAATATGTTTTTGTGGTTTGTGTCTCCGGTGAGTACTCGACGTGTTTGACAACAACCTCCTTTGATCTGTTTGGGTCTGAGTGTCGTGCAGATTGCGTATTTTGCTGGTACTTTGAATGTATTGGATGGTGGCTTGGTTTTGGATAGAAATATCCCTCAATATTGCTGACACGAGGCTGAATTCGAGGCTCCTGCTTCACATAGCCTAATGCGATATTTATCTTTTGAATTTCATTTAGAATTCGTTGTGTGTCTGTTGTGGGTGATCTTGCAGTCTGCTCTGGCAACTTTATAATTTGTTGACGCTCAATCCTAAAATGTAATCACAATCAATTATTCAGTATAATGGTGAATGGGTGTGGCGTTAGAATCCTGCCGACTGTAGGATCCAAAACCAAAACGGAACGACATTTTTAGGTCGGGGTGACTTTTAATTATTTTATATGCAAAATGTATAATCAACATACCTGCAACCGGGTTTATTTAATTGCGTATTAAAATCAACGGGCAAAAAATTTGGTAATTTTCTTGTTTAATTCATATTGTGTTCAAGCAGCACTAAATTCAAATCACGTTTTATTCATTTCACCAAAGCTTAGCTCTTTGCACCGCGTTCGCTTGGTTTTTAAATTTGTAGATGTATGCATATGTTTTTGCGACAGCTTTTTAACAATTCACGTCATTTGTATATTCATTTCCATTTGATTGCTTCAAATAAGTATATATCCAATAGCATATACAATAGATAGAGTTAGATTCAAATTTACAATTTGGAAGCGATCATTGCGCGATAATTTGGAAACATGCCGTTAAAATGTTCAAAGCGCTTAAGGGAGAACCAAAAAAGCCTTAGTTAGTCATACTACAATATTCAAATTTACATAAAAAGCATGTTTCGAGAAATAATTTAAAGCCACCCCATAGTTTTCAGATTTTTAATAGAGCAACATTTAAGTAAGTGAAGCAAAAGCAGTTAGAAATGTGAAGATTATGCGTGTACATATGAGTGATAAAGATGAGTCAGCTGATGTGATATTAACGTGCAAATAGCTGTAAAATAATGTGAATATGTCTCTCCACTTACTCGATGTTTCCCGGTCTGGCGACGGCACTCCCTCCAATGGCAGCCAAGATGGCTATCTGCAAACACAAAATTATTATTTTAATAAATGTTTTCTCAGTAATAAAAATGATAATATCGCTGTAAAACCGTTATAAGTTTATTACATAAAACTTCTTGCGTTTAATTAATGTATCTGTTTTAACAGATTTAAACTAATTTACTTAATTTTGTTTACATATGTATTTTGCGCAACTTTACTGTATACACGTGTTTTATGAGTTAAGTGCGTCACCAATATACAAAAATCACTGAGAGATGCCCAATATTGTCAATAAATTGCCAACCCAACGTGATACTTGTACTTAAAATGTGGTAAGAAAAAAGTTTTTTTATGTTGAAATACTGTACATATATACATATTGACAATGAATGCCATTGAACTTGAACGTACTTAAATGGCATGTAGATCTTTTGAATGCCAAGTGCGACAAAGGTGATACATAACTGTATAGGATTAAAAATAAATAAATATATGCAAGATGTTCGATAACTCTCTCTCTATTGAACAATTTTCACCTACGTAAACTGAAGACAATGAATAATATAACCGTTTTAATAAAAGGAAAATCTCATCTTAATACGATATCCTCTAAATGTTAAGAAACTTTAAAAGTATATAAATAATTTCGTTTTGAATACATAATTAACATTTTCTCCGTTCTTTTGTTTTATGCAATGTATTTTAAATTCTTTAACTTGAACTCTTGTTTAATCAATTTTAAATAAATTAGTCCTCCGATCTACTTTGTATGTCCACACAACAGATAATTGCGAACTATAATTTTTATTTGCACGATTTAGTATGTAAACATCCACCAAAGTTTCTGTTTACATATACACAAAACGCAAACGCTTGTCTAAAACATATAACAAAAATTCATACACCAACAACAAAAAATGCGATCAGGTTCAATGAACGATCATGATCTCCAAGCTCGAATCCAAGACTATGAATTTTACCTTGACATTGGTGCGAGTTGCACACGCCTATAAAAGCTAGAGAGCTTCGCTTAACATTGTCCTACTATATTTGTGTACCATCTATCCGTCACTTTTCTTCGCGTCCGCTACACGTTCGCGGTATAGCATGGCGTAACTGTTGTACATGCATCAGCTTTATAATCGATAGTGTAATAATAGTGCATAGCCTGAAGATTATTGAACTACAAGTTGATCAGGTTATGTAATTGCTAATGCTTTTAATAGACTTTATATATCGCAGTCCTATCTAAGTATTGTAAGATTTTTTATATAAATAGTAATGAATTATGGAGTTCACTGAGATATTTTAATAAAAGAGAGAAGCAAAACTTTCTTCCATCATAAAGAACTCTAATGGACATTCATCAACATTCGATTGAAGATGTGAAATCATATTGTAATTAAGACCAACCAAATAACAAAAGTAAAAGTATTCAGCGGTTAAATTCTTTGTCAAATTCAGGTGGCCCTAATTTTTTAACAACCCAATAATTGAGCCGTCATTTTTCAGCACGCACAAAACGGAAGTGCAAAATTTTGTGATCTCAAAACGCAATTAATTAGGACACCTTTTTTATGATCAATATTTATGTTTCTTTTTAAAATATTATTTTCTTTATGTTTAAAGTGAATGCGTTTAGAACAAGTTCATTTGCTGATTCAAATATTATTATCAAAAACCTTTTTTTATCATACAAATATATCTTACCACAAAGAATTGCATGTTTGCAACCACTCAAAGCACTAGATTAACAACGAAATTGAACAATATCCTTTTAAAGATCCACACTTGCTTTATCAAGTGTTAAAGAGGCACTTTTATTGACCTGCAACTCACTTCTGCAGATAACACCAACAACAAATCACAAAACTAACCAACAGGCTTTGAGTCAATAGAACTGCTGTGGGTATATATGATCAGGTCAACTGAACGGACTAAACTGTGTCTTCAATTGTTCGACAATCGGTTTTTAAAAACCTTCAAGAAATTCCCGACGTAGTGGGGACTGAATTCAATTGGAAACCGCCGACTGGTTGACTGTGTGAGCTTGCGTCCGCAAGAGTCGCAGCAACTCTTCGATTTGCTATCCACACACCAGACACAAACTGGTGGTGGTAGTTTACACTTGAAACGGTAAATTTTTTCCCCGATCGCGCTCACTGAATATTCTTAGTGGCGAAGACGCGACGTCCATGGTTCTGCATGCGCCTTAGTCCGTTCTTTCACATCTTCTACACACCAAGCAAAGCATAAATGAAAAGTCCAACGTACAAAGAAAATATATTTTAAATTTATAGTGTGTATCGAGATTTGCGACACTTTGAGCACGCATCTTACCTGATATTAACGATGTGCAAGTACATCGGCAGCAAAAGCCTCTAAGATCGTACCGTGAAGCTGCAGCCAGTATCCTAACTTCACAGCTCATGCCATGTTTAATGCATGTAGTCGATTCGTAGAAATAGCCGCCATAATTATCTCTTATTTTGACAGACACACATGCAAATTACACGCCTTCACGTGCTCGTGTTCTTAAATGTTTATGCCTTTCGGAGGTATTAACTTCGCAGGTATTTTTTTTTTTCGTCTCAAGAGCGCAGCATTCGAATTCAGACCAACGCTCTCATACTGTTAATGCACAGGCGCTAGTTACACAATTTTTTCTTCGTCTGCAAAATTTTATCTGCACTACATGTTAATTGCATGCGGCATCTCATATGCACTTGTGATTTTTTTCCACACTTGCAGTTCGAGCTTCACATACAATACATAAAATGTGTTGCAGCGCCACAAAGTAATGTGCAGTGTCCTTCACCGCACCATTTATTGACATCTCATTTGGACAACAACTTCAACTTTTAATAATATTTCTTGTTTTATGTTGATCTGTTTTTTATAATCTGTAACAATTTCCGCAATTTTGAAATTTTTTAAAAGGTGATCTTCACTATATGCTGTGTAAGACGCCAGGTATGATATTGCCCTAAGTGCGCTATCTTAATGTAGAATGTTTTTGCTGTGCTTTGCATAAAATGATTGATTTTAAAATTATCCTCAATTAGATGCTCATAGTATAATGTATAATTTATGTGATTCGTGCCGTATCTGAGTATTTTAAGTCTAGACTCAACAAATTTAATAGGACATAAAATTATAGTCTGTGAAATAAAAACTATATAAAGAATATGTTATGGCGAAATGGAAAAAAAAAACACGTAAAACAGTAGTAAATCAATTTTTTAAATATCAACACCACAGCTGAATTAGGAACATGAACCAGATATTGCTCAAATATTAAACAAAAAAAAAGCACAAACAACTTAATAAAATATTCACAATTACATACAGTTATTGTTGAATCGAAATAACATTTAAAATTATTCGTTTTCATTGTGACCATAATGAAAGACTTTCACATGGACACACAAACTACGATTCGTCAAAAACAACTTACCACAGGCTAATCACAGCAGAATATTAAATTGATAAATTTACACCAACATCGGATCGGTCTATTTAAAAATATGGTTGTTTGGCAGTATGACAGAGCCCATTAAAATACTCATGCACTGATTCAATAAATAGTTCAGCTCTTCTGTCCATGCAATATGTTACGCCGAATGACGTGAAGTGTAGTCATAATTTATTTTAGGTAAATTATTGTGCACGTGCAATTCGCATATTGTGTCAACGCAAATCACCAAAAAAAAACATTTGAAATAAAATTCAAAATACACTCATCTAATTTAAAAAATTGTCCATACTCAGACCGATGCACAGACAACAACAATATTGTGTAATATTAAGCTTTGAAATTGCACGAAACGCGACGCGACGCTTTACAGCTCCAAACTTCATTTAAATTTTGTTCGTCAATTTGGAATAAACGATATTATGCTCGCCATATTTGACCTAAATAGACGCGGATTTTTCATCATGGCGAGTCAAATATTGAAAGAGACAAGTAATTGATAAACCACCACAGTGATTGTACTGTTGATGTCACTTTTCGGGCAGTCATAAATGACATTCCAATCTTATGGGCTATTCAGTCCTACTACCACACATATGCAAAGAACAAACCGAAACGCCAGTCTGCAGTTTCTGAAATCTCAAACGAAAAGGTTCGTTGCTTGAGTCTTTTGTTTGCTTGTTGCGACATTACTTATTTTAACTTTGAAATTTAAAGCGATTGTGTGATCCAGTCATCTTCTGAACTGCCGAAAGAGAATGTACCTGACGTCGGGAACTTTCTTCTGAAAGAAGGCTATTGAGCACGTTGGACGTTTATGAAACTGAAATGAACGTAATTATATATACTTACTGCAATGTCGCGGCGCGTCGATTGGTCGGTGGTGGGTTTATCTCGTACAATAGACCTCGTTTTCACTCTTCTCTCAGTGGCACAATTCAACTAAAGGAAGAGTGATTGTAAATTAACCCAGTTTCCTTATGTCTTTTTGGGTGTAATCAATTTCAACTTCAATTTCATTTTGGCTTGTTTCGAATATTGATGAAATTTACGAAGTGTGTTGGCTGTCGATCGGTTTGATTCTAAAATTCAAACAACTAAATGATTGAAGAAACTTAAGTTCTTTACTCGCCGTCTGCATACAAAATGTGACATTGCAAGCAGTTTTCGTGAATCATGTTTTGCTTTCAATTAAATTGATTTCACTATGCAGTATAACTTCAACTATGTACGAACGAAATACAAAGACGAAACAATATGTGATGTTATGTAGCATGTTATACAACAAAGTCGATTACCTACAGCGATTAGTGTTACGATATGTCTTAAAGCTTTATTGTCTATTGTAAGTAAATGAACATGGTTAAATTGATCCGTTTTATTCTCATCTTAAACACGTTTAGGTGACCAATTTATAGACATGATAACGTTTTAACAGACAATTAATGTAGGGTACTGCTGATAAAGTGGGCCGATCTGGATGAGTTGATTTTATTTTTAGCTTTTTCTTCACTATCTGGTTTAGCTCTGATTGTCTAGAAAAAAACAGTAAGAATGAGTTTTTCATGGCGCTGGTGACTATGGAACAAAACTTGTTCTGTTTGTAACAAGACAAAAGCCCTTTAAGTTGTTGAATGACTTAGTGAGCAGATCGACTCTTTAATGCATTTTTAATGTTCTTTATACTTTTAAATTAACAAAAAAATATTTTTTATGTTTTGGTTTTGTATTGTTAAGTTTAAAATATTTATAAAAACTATTACGAATACTCAAAAATATGTTCAATTAACAAAACGTGTACTTCACATAAATTTCACTCAATATGTACTCAAAACATACTCACTGTAATATTATTTGTACATACAATTACTAAATATTTTTTATACAAGTTAGTGTACACTATAAATAATGTAAGATCATTGGCGATTATAATTGAATTTATTTCAGAATTTGCTTATAAAGCTAATTGTTTCAGCGACGAATTTACCCTTACAAACATTGAAGTGCAATGGGTATCTTGCAGGCGTTTATCCATTTGTTAAGTGTTACATATTTATTACTCAGTCATGTGATTATTGCTCATCACAATTTTTTAACACAATCTTTGATAACCACCTAAGCCTATTCCATTGTTCTGTCATCACGCTATTAGTCATTACAAGTAAATAAAAATATTAATGCACACAAGAAAATAGAATTGTGTAAATGAGAATGCTAAAACATTTAACATTTTTATTTTTGAACATTTATTCAAATTGCAATGATTAATCTCACTGTATTTACATAAGATTTCTTATAAATGTATAAATATGCTTCTTTTTGTACAATATTTCTCTTCTTTTTTTTTTTGTTTGCAGACTAAACTGCATTTCGATATGCATTTCATTCTAGAAAATAAGAACTAAGGACTAAGATTGTGCAAATTGAACACATTTCTTGCATGACAAGTTGTCTATTGACTCCTACTAATCTTAAGATTAAAATCATGTCCGTTTTGAATCCAGTTTCGGGTCATTAATTCTGTATAAAAATATACTCTTCGGTTGAAATTACACAGAATTTACGCTTCAATTACGTATCCAGTTTTTGCATTACCCTCGACAGGCAGGTAATTTCTTACCAGCAAATTGCCAGCACGAAAGTTTGCAGTTTTAGTTTGAACACCATCAGCAGATGGAATATTAATTTCAACTTGATGAGGTGGAAGATATTGGCCGGATTTGGCTGGACCGTTGCTACTCCAATGCGTCTTTGTTGCACTGTGAGTTATTGTTTTACCCGCCAATCCGTTTGGTTCCGACAAACTACCACCAGTGACAACGAAACCCTTCTCAGCGCCAGCTTCGTAGCTAAGATCATGAGTGCCGGCCTCATTTGTATAGTGGTATCTTCCGTGCAAGTTGCCCGCTGCATCTGATGATTCTTGCCGGCCAGAATCACTAGTTGAATATGAAAATTCGTAGGTGCCATCATTTGGGTTAGACAGCCTCACATTTGGTGCACTAGAATGAGAGCTGCTCTTCCACGCGCCAGTGTCTGAAATCTCATTTGATTTGGACAGACTTCCTCCAATTACGACAAATCCTTTATCTGCTCCAGCTTCATAGCTTAAATCATGCTGCCCAGCATCATTGGTGTAGGAATAAGTTCCCTTTACGTTACCAACTGAATCCGATGCCTCTTTACGAGCCGAATTTCCATCGTTGTATTCAAAACTGTAAGCTGCGTCACCTAAAGAACCAGACTCAACTTGTGCAGCAGTAGAATGCCATTTTGGTTCATTCCCAGACTTTGTTGTTGCCGCCAAATTATCTGCCACGCTGGTTGGCTTTGCTAAATTTCCTCCCGTCACAACAAATCCGTCATCTCCACCAGCTGTGTAAGTGAGATCGTGGTGCCCTGTTTCATCTACATATGAATATTTGCCTTGGACACGACCTGAATCATCGCCCGTTTCATGATGTGTCTGCTGGTCGGTCGAGTAGGAAAAGCTATGAGCTGCACTTCCACTCTCATCGTTTTTCGCTACATCTGGCGCAGTCCATGTAGATTTAGCAGTCCAAGACTGCGGAGACTGTGCTTTCAAAGAGGCGCTTCCAGGCTGCGCCAAGTTTCCACCTGTCACTACAAACCCCTTCTCAGCTCCAGCTTCATAGCTTAAATCGTGTTGTCCTGCTTCATTGGTAAATGAGTATCTTCCCATCACATTTCCATTAGCATCAGCTGATTCATGTCTTGATGAATCTCCAGCATTATATGAGAAGGCATACGATCCATCAGAATTAACTGTTGCATCGTCAGTAGCTGATTTTAATGATCCAGATGATGATGGAGTCTCTGCTGACCATGAAGCTTTTGAAGATGCGGGTGCAGTCTTTGCAGCCCATGAAGATGTCTTACCAGACAATCCATTTGGAAGAGACAAACTTCCTCCTGTCACTAAAAATCCCTTTTCAGCACCAGCTTCATAGCTTAAGTCGTGTTGTCCAGCATCATTCGTGAATGAATATCGACCCATAACATTTCCGTTAGCATCAGCGGATTCATGTCGTGATGAATCTCCAGTATTGTACGAAAAGGCATACGACCCATCGGGATTAACTGTAGCATCGTCATTTCCTGATTTTGGTGACCAAGAGGAAGATGAAGTCTCTGCTGACCATGAAGTTTTTGAAGAGGCAGGTGAAGTCTTAGCAGCCCAGGAAGATTCCTTACCAGATAATCCATTTGGAAGGGACAAACTTCCTCCTGTCACTAAAAATCCCTTTTCAGCACCAGCTTCATAGCTTAAGTCGTGTTGTCCAGCATCATTCGTGAATGAATATCGACCCATAACATTTCCGTTAGCATCAGCGGATTCATGTCGTGATGAATCTCCAGTATTGTACGAAAAGGCATACGACCCATCGGGATTAACTGTAGCATCGCCACTTTCAGATTTTGGTGACCATGATGATGATGAAGTCTCTGCTAACCATGAAGCTTTTGAAGTTTCGGGTGCAGTCTTTGCAGCCCAGGAAGATGATTTACCAGACAATCCATTTGGAAGAGACAAACTTCCTCCTGTTACTACAAATCCCTTTTCGGCTCCAGCTTCATAGCTTAAGTCGTGTTGTCCTGCATCATTCGAGAATGAATATCGTCCCATAACATTTCCGTTCGCATCAGCCGATTCATGTCGGGATGAGTCTCCAGTATTATATGAGAAGGCATACGAGCCATCGGAATTAACTGTAGCATCGTCATTTCCGGATTTAGGCGACCATGCTGGAGGAACTTTTCCTGTCCATGTACCCGAAGGTTTGGTTGATGATGAAGATTTAACTGCCCAAGTAGTACCTTTGCCGGCCAAACCATTTGGTAGGGACAAACTCCCGCCAGTTACAACAAAGCCTTTCTCGGCACCAGCCTCGTATGTGAGATCATGTTGCCCTGCGTCATTTGTATAAGCGTATCGACCCATAATATTACCTGATGCATCGGAGGATTCTTGACGCTCAGAATCACCAGTATTATATGAGAAACTATATGATCCATCAGATGGTCCGTCATCATTAGCAAAATCGGAGACTGCGGCGACTTTGTTCATGTTAACACCATTCCAATTTGGTGAAAACATTTTCGCTTGAGACCCATGGTCTATAGAAATTATTATAATAAAGTTCAAAAAAATATAACCTAAATAAATAATATGTTTTGTATAATCTGAACTATAATGACCTTGAGTATTTGGTACGTAGCCTTGAACTCCCGCAGTGTAACTGACATCAATTAGTTTGCCATCAACGTTGTATGCATAGCGTCCCTCTACTTGATTGTCACCACTTCCAGTTTGCTTAGCGAATGAACCACTGCCCGTGTCATATCCATATTTGTATCCACCATCATTGGTTATCACAAAAAACTGGGCCTGACTATTAGATGGTATTTGTGGTAATTTACCCGCAGAACACAAACTGATTCCGATTATAAACTGCAATGATTAATGACACATATTTAATAATTCATTCACTTTCACTCTTAATGGACATTTTTTTGGAGAAAAAAAAACAACTCACCACACTTAAGACAATCATTTTAAAAGAATACTTGTTTAAACAAATGTTCAAAGACTGGAGCGAAACACAAATTCTATATTAGAATATCTTGTCTGCTCTTCACCACTTCAAATCGTTGTCTGACTGATCCTCCACTGGTGCAGATGCTTTTATATCTTGATAACCATTCTATCTTAGATCATTGTCAACCATTTAAAATCACCAACGTTAAACTAAATAAGTATAAGAAAAGTCCAGCACTCAGGGAGGTGACGTCTTAATTGAATATATTATGCGATTAATTACATTTCAGGCACAAAATATTTCATGAAAAAACCGCTTTAGAGAATATAATTGTAAAAAACTTACGTTATTGAACAGCTCGCTTCAATATTCTCATTGCCAAAAACAAATTATTCACAGGGTAATCGGTACTCGTAAGTGCGACAGCACAATCAGTAATCAGAATCGACGCCAATGGAAAGGATATGAATTGAGCATTTATTGGAGATGGAACGAGATGCGAAATCGCATGCAAGTTGATGAGGCTTGATCGAACATCAATGAAAAAAAAAAAGGAATGCCAAACAAGTCGAACAACAACTTGCGTATGATACACCTTTACAATTACTCTAATTCTTATTGCTAAAGTAGTTTTCCGCTTCGCATTTTCTCTATACATTATAGTAAAATATATATTCAACTTGTCATCTGAAAAAAGAACATCATAACCAGATTACCTTGAGACGATGTATTAACTAACATCAAATCATCCACACGAATCTAATACGATGTACTTGCTCCTGATTGATTCATCTTGTACTCTACATGTATGCTGTCGTCACTTTTTGCTCCAATTGTCGCACTTGAATCTATCTTTGCCCTCCCAGTCTCTTAATTTGGCAGTCGCTGATGGTGTTTTTTTATCGATTGTCAAATCAATTGGTTTTTAAATTAAAATTCCCATGCCTGTCGTTGAAATATATCCGTATATACCATATGCTCGTAAACATATTGAAAAGAGGTGCATTCGCTTACAACCACAATAGTCAATACATTGTGACAGAAGCTGCGTTTAATGTCATGTGAGGCGAGAAGAATTAGAGTAACTACATGGAATAAGTTGATGTGCACATGATCACATTTTTTTGTGAAGCTGTATAACAGAATAACCATAAGAGGTTTACCTTCACGGCATTAAAGTGTATGTAAATTCATGTGAGAATTTTAATAGCGTCGTTAATTATTACAATTATCAATTCGTTGATGTGAACAACCGAATTTCCGTTGTCTGATTACCTTGTCTTCACGTTTGCTGTTCATCTTCTTTGTTGTTTAAATTTAGCGGCAGCCTTTAACAATTATACATAATTAAGAACTGAAGATTCCTTGGCGTTTAATGCGCATATGTTGCATTTATGTTCAGTAATTGACGCAAGCTAAATACGAATTGCATTTGTTTCACTTGCCAATAATAATTATTAAAACAATTTTTCTTTTTTGTTGGAATTTTTTATTTACTTTTCTCATTTTATGTGTTCTCATTTTTTTAATCCATTCAGTTTAAAAAGTTTGTTGGCCTTGTGTAAATCAAATCCACCTGCATCCAGGATGTAATAAGTTTATAGTACACAAACTACTATTTTTATTAACTAAACTTAATAAGTACTTAAACGAATACGTTGCAATGTACAAGTTTCTTAATTAAGTATTATTGATTATACTCACAGCCCAAATATATTTGTGCATTAAGCATAACGTACGAACTTAAAAATTTACAAACATACTTAACGTAACTACTGTAGCGAAAAAAAATTGAAGGTGAGGCAGTTCGTTGATATCTCCGGTAAATTCCATATCAATCGAACATCCTTGTATATAAAGGCGCATCAAAAAATAGTCGCTAGAGACTATCTTGTATTGCACCATAAATACAATTCAGTATAAATTAACAAGTGAAATGGGTAAGATGCAGCTTGCAGTGATCGAAAAGCATTTTATTTTTGCCAACTTGAACAGTGGAATGGTGCTATCAATTGTTAAAGTCCATTTGGAATTTATTCTGAAAGAAATATAATTGAAATAAACAGAATTTTTTTTTAAATTAAAAAATTATCTCCAATAACAGATTTTTTTTACAAAAAAAGAGCATCAATTAAATCTGTGATTCAAATTTGATTAATCTCTTATGTTTTGTTAAATATCAAAGAAAATTTCCACAATAAATAATTTATGTTAAATATTCTTGTCATAAATTGAAAGCATTAAATGTTTTTTGCAAAACAACAACGAATTTCCACTTCGTGGTACTCCGCTTGCATAAATATTCAAAAGAACATTCAAAACAGTAGTACAATATGTCAGAATTACGCACTGTAAGAATGTGGTCCTATATAATTGTACATACAAATTACAAAATAAGAGACGGCTCACGGCAGTCATGACATCGCGCATATTCACGTACATTCTACTCTAAAAACGAAAGACTTCAACTTCAAGCGACGAACCGCATAATAAACTTACGACTCTCACTATATACACACAAGACTTACGCGTGCGAATCTTATTAAAACGATATACGTGAGTCGGAATTTCAGTGAAGTAGTAACGGCAGTTGTTTAATCTTTTGAACTTGAATTAATTTGATTGATTAAATAAAAAAAACGACAGCAATTTTTTGTATTATGGTTTTTTATATTATTATTTTTAAATACTTAAACGTAATACAAATATTGTGATTTTAAGAAAAGTGTTGCATGACGATTGACGAAGAATCTTTAATAAATATCTGCGGGATGGCAAAATGTGTTTTCTTTTATTAAATCTGATTATGATCTTGATTGGTTGAAATGCGGCTTAAATCTATCTATCTATCTAATAGATTGTTCTTTTGACGACATCACAATACACCAGAATCGTGGTCTTCATCTCGTTTTAATGCCTCGCTCGGGGAGACAGAGCGATGGCCACCCAATGGCAAGAGATCAATATTTTGAACATGAGCACGCACTGAAGATCCTGGTGGCAGGCCAACATACCAATCCCCGACATTTTTGATGATTGTAGAATCTCGTCGACCATGCACCCAATCCGAATCTCGATGATTTTGTAACTCTACACGATTACCACTCACATATGGAGGACCAACTGGGCGATTAGGTTTTTGTGAATCTTTATGTGTGGTGCTGAATTTATCATCTTTGTGACTGGTTCCGTAATCATAATCTTCATTTGAGTTACTCAAAAAGTCCGCTGGTTGGTTCGGTTTTGGCCTTTTACTACCGGTCGGGGAATTGCCTGGCAAATATGTAGAGGAAGGTGTTGGTTTGTTGTACTCATATCCGGAATCTGTGGGTTTCGGTTTATTATACTCATAACCATTGGTTGGCGGTTTGGGCTTTGCATATTCGTAACCATCTTCCCCAGAACTGGTTGGACCACTGGATTGGAATGAGCCATCGTTTTTGTCACCAGCGCCAGTGTGACCGTATCCGGTTGTCGGTTTGTTTCCTGTATTTCCTGGTTTTTCATAGGCTGTTCCAGTTGGACCACCACCTATTCCTCCTGTAACACCTGCTGATGAACCGAAAGTGTTTCCAGATCCGTTTGATCCACTTCCATTATCTGATCCACCATAACTGCCAGATCCATAATCGTTTGCACCACTACCAACTGGCTTGTTTCCACTACCATAGTTTCCGCCCGGTCTTACTGGTCTATCAGTAACCCCAAAAACTGGCCGAGGCTTCGAAAATCCGGACCCACTACCACCAAATCCATTACTGCCGCCAACAATGCCACCTGACTCAGCCGCATTAAAGAGTCCGTCATCGGTATCTGGGAACTCATTAGATTGTGGTCCATGTATTCCCAACTCTGGGATTGATGGCCTTGGCTCTAAGTGTGTGCCGCTACCAACACTCATTTTGACGACACGATATCCTATTCCAGGTCCGGCAATATACTGCACTGTGCGCTCAACGCCTTTATCATCCAAATACGAGTACGAGCCCCGAACAATTCCGTCCGCTGTGCTGGTCTCGGAACGCCTCTGATCCGGTCCGGATGAGATAAATCTGTACTGATTGCCAGGTCCGCGCTCGTAGGCGATTTTTCCACGCGTCTGCTTCGGCGCCTTGTACAAGGGCGCATTGAACGCCACGCTTGCCGGTGAGTCGGGAACCGCGTTTGTTACTACAAAGCCCGTACCTTGACCTGCAGCATATCGCACCGTGTGCTTCTCACCGATATCATCAATGAATGAATAGAGACCTTGCAAGATTTCGGAACAAATTACAGTCAATTAAAAAATTTTTTATGGTAGAGTGATTGTGTTAATGTTTTGTTCTGATATGCACGAGATAGCTTAAAGCAGATTAGTAACCTATTTATAAGACGCCCAACATAAAAGTTATACAGTTAATTAAAAAACTGTAAATCAATTAGTAAAAAAATGTCAATATCAAAAAAAAATTAATTAAATAGTTAATCAGTAAGGACAATTTAATAAAAATATACCTCTCACACGTCCAGTGCTGTCAGCGTCTTCTCGTCGTTGATACGTTTGCGTCCGGAATCCAAACCCGTAACTTGGATCCTCATAAGGGTCAGCCAATGGATCATCAATCGATCCGATGGGACCACGAGGTATCTGCGACAAATCCATTTTTCGATGAATCGCTGGACCCCTTGCACGGTAACTGCAATCATGTCAAGGTCGTAAGTTGTAATTGGAGGGATAATTTTTTAAGTACAATAAAAAACGAAATGAAACTGTTTAACACGCAACTGCTCTCTTCACGTAGTTGCTGGTCATTGTAGTCATTAGCACAGTTGAGTGATAAAAGAGAGATTTTAATCTTAAGTTGTTGGCATAAATTAAATGTGCATATTTTAATTCATATGCGCTATGCGTCAGTGATTCGCGGTTGCTGCAGCAACTTGTACAGCGGTACCGCTTCCATGTGATGCGCAAAGATTTGGCAATAATAAAGATGTCCAAGACTGTATTGTGTATTACATAAATATCAGCGTGCTGCGCTATGTGAATAATTATGCTTTGCTTTGGCTGTACTTATCCTACTTTATGTCTTAACTCTACACAAAGTCTTTTCACGCAGAGAAAACGATCGAATTCCCAATTGCCGGTTAACTGGTTCGTTTACAACTCGATTCACATGCGTAAATTAATTGCACCCCGCAACTTCGATGCATTGCTATGCCTACTATTTGTTTAACTTAAACGATTGCTTCACAGCAATACACAAGATGGTCTATCAATTACAATTGTAATATAAGAAGAGCGTGCTAGTGAAATGCGTCGTTAAATTTGAATAATTATACCATATCTGCAAGGAGAATGGTATCGGGTAACAGTGCAATTTTGTAATGAAGAAGAAGAGTTTTTTTTTTGCATGTGCTTTGGCCTATGACAAATGCACTAAATGCGGATCTTACCCTCTGGGTCCAGCTGTGTACACCGTTTCATCAATGCGTCCTGTTGCGGCATTGCGTGATCCATAACGGCCACGCACTACGTTGTTCGGCGTACCGGATGCAGTGTGATAGTGGCCGCCAATGTCAACGTTCTTGTGTCTGCGCACAGGTAAACAAGAAATCATCCCGTCCACAGGCGTTGTTGATTCAGGACCAGCGTCACATATGAAAGTATACAAATTGAAACATGAAGAGCATTGATCAAATTGGACGTGTACATGAAAGGGGAGACACACTCCGCCGTTTAAAGTGCGCGCGGAGTAACCTGCTCGCAATTAAACACGTCGCGTCGCGGAAAGACGCTGTCCACTGGCCATTCTGAGTCATCAGTCTTTGATGATGTACATTGTACAACCGACTTTGTTTTCATCCAATTATTTACTATTTCACTTTTTCTTGCAAACAAATTGCATACATGCCTTGGCTTTTCTATGAGAAAACGCCGCAATATTTCTTATTTGTTTAACCTTGCCATGCATCAGCCAAGACCGAGGTTCTTCTTGCGCATCAATTCATTTATACTCTCGCGGACTCGTAGTTGGTTCGCCATACGCGAAGGCTGTGTGTTCTTTGATCTAACCTTGTATGAACTTCTATTCCAGCCATCCTCAATTGCTCATTACATTTTATTGATTCCATGAATAGTGAATAGAGAAGTGCATCCGCACATTTAACAGATGTGACTTTGCAGATTAGTCGTTAAAGAATACACATAATATTATTCTTGTATCTGCTTTGACAATGATGCTACTCGTAAAAGCGCTCCAGCGGTAGATCAAATCACTGAATGCAGTTTAGGAGCGTTAACATTGCATTGCGGAAATGATGCAATGAGAGGGACATAAATTCATTCCATTTTTAGATAGAGAATAGAAGATCTTGTGTGGTGCGCGTCTGTGTATGTGACAAAATTTATGGCTACTAAATTTGAATGCAGTTTGTTGGAAGACAATTTTTATGCATTGCGCTCTCTGTTCTCAAGATATTCACCCACAAAGGGAATAATGATTGGAGAAGTTCTGACTAAATGTAGTTTATGCGTGTATCTGCATATTCTATTGAGTTCAATTGTCAATTAATGATTTAAATATGAAATTTTACGTAAGATTGAATTAATAAATTTAGAATATGTCATTTTTCACACAATTCATGAAAACTCACCTGAATGCAAACGACCCATCAGGATTAACATTATTAAAGTCATCTTCATCAGCACTCACATCACAAACTAAAATTAGTGACACAAGCACTAATCCAAGAATGTTCCACATTTTCCACATAAAAACTACACAATCTTTTCTTTTAAATATGTTAAAGTGACACTAAAACTTTACTCGAAAGCTTGATTCTGTCAACTTTCTAAAACACTTCCAATTCAACCACTAACTTTATTTAATGTAAAACATACGTAAATTACTTATAAAGGCTAAGACGTGTTGCAGCATATGAAATGCATCCGTCCGTACGAATATTTGATTCACTTCTAAAGAAAACTTAATGAATTTTATAAAACCACACGATAGTTTATAGAATTAAACACCCACGTAATATGCATCTGATAAGGAACGAGCAAATAATCGCAATGACTCGCTAAAGCAAAAATATTGCTGAACTCAACAGTTCAAAGTCGGAGGAGTAACAACAATGAGGTTCACTTGGATTTTAAACAATTCTGAATTCTCAGCGCTTCTTTTATATGATTACGGTTTGTGGTGGCTGCGATGGTATAGGCGATGGATGGTTCGGTGGTTGGATGCTTCTTCCTCCTCTGGCGAGCAGACGAGTGCTCATTCCCCACCGCTTTCTCGTTCCAGCCAATGCTGATGTGTGCTCTAACATTTTACTTATATGGTTACGCGCATATTCGGGTGGTTCCTCGGACTTTTTCGCATTATTTTATAAATGTTTGTTTATATATTCTTTAATATGCAGTTTAAGAATACAAATAACAAGAAGAGGGACTTGTATGTTCAAACAGGCGAATCATTGTGATGGACAAGTTGCATTCCAAAGTGTGGGAGAGTTTTAAATTATATCAGTTACAGGAAAACAGAACATTTATTTAAATCAGAAATGAAATACAGTTTATTTATTCTATATTTTTATACGAGCACATTTTATAAATTTTAAACGCATTTCCTTTACATAAAAGTCATATGATTGTTCTAAAGACACTTAACTACAAGAAACGATCATGACATTCATTAAAAGTTACTCGCTGCGTTAGGATTTCTAATTGGTCATATTTTTCTGTACACAATTAGTACTGCAAAATTATAATTAATTAGTCATCAAATTGACTTTGTAATGATATTGTCTTTATCCACATACACTGATGCTGTTATTATCTTTAAAGAAGATCCCTAAACAATATTTGGCTGCATTTTTTCGCATATTCATAAGAGATGAGGTAGCATCTTGATTACAGCTAATTATTAATAAATCTCGCAACATGCAAACTCCATTCATTCATCATTGATCGTTGTGGTTGTTTCTCTCGTCTATGGAACATTGAATAAGTTCTTTCATGCGGCAGACGCGAGAGATCTTCGGATCTTAATCATCAAGTTTTTAAACTTGAACTATTTTTTACTCCCTCCAGTTTTGATTGTGCTTTTGCACCTTTGAAGGTATAAAGACCATCAGCTTCTTATTCGGCCTTTTATTTTTTAAAGTACAAAAGTACAATTCAAATTTTAATTGTTTCCGATTGGAATTGTCTTTGCAATCTCTTGATTTATTACTGCAATCCAATGTAATGAAAACCACTTTTGGACAAGACATTGTATCACTGTCAATTGTGGTGCAGGATGTAGGAGGTCAATAGCAATTTTTGTGGTTGCGAAACGGTTTAAGAAGACAGCAGATGGCGTCTTTTTAATGATGTTGTAGGCTGGAATTGAATTAATTTAATGACTTTTAATACAATAAAATAATGGTATGATTAAAATAAACTTATATGTTTACAACTTTTTTAATTGATTTTTACGCACAAGTTTATTTAATTAGAATATCCAATTTAAGAAAGCTAGAGAGGAAGTCGTTAGGAGTTTAAGTTTGATTTTACAAATTGGATTTTATTTATATCACGTAAATTACATTTTCTTTTAAATAATTGAAATAATTGGTAAAAATATCTTTCAAGGACATTCACTTTATGGTAACTGATGCATCTAGATCTGACATCGATCCGTCATATTGTGAAATATGCCACTCACATGCTTAAGGTTGCAAAGCTCACACCTACAATCAACGTTAACCTACCAATTACGCAGAATTTAATTGTATATTTTCCTATTATACATAGCGATTATATTTATAGAACCGGCAATAAAGCCTTACATTTTCCTTTCTGATTGTAGCTTCATTTGTGCTTTAATGCTTGAACTGTTAAGACCTTCGCTCGTAGGGCATTGTTATTATGAATATCAAGCAAGCCGATAATTTCTGCAACATAATTTCCAACCCGAGAAGTGTTTTGTTTTTGGTATAGCCTCATTAAGATCGCGTATTGATGCATCAGTGCTGTCAATCGCGTGACATAATCTATAATACATAATATAACCGCAAGAAAAATTGACGCAAGTTCCGTTTGTTTCATATGTGTTTAATTATGTGCCAAAAACGTCGCTGGCCATCCGCAGCAGCTCGCAAAATTGTAGTGCGGTCACCTTTTTCCAGAATCTTTAACAGCCAAGTGTGGGCTGGGCAACATATTACACACGCTGCATCGTCATTTATAGACTGGTCGCAGATTAGCTTTGCTGCCAAAGAATATAATAAAAATATCTCAACACTTGTCAGTTGCTCATTTAAGGACAATTTTGATAAATCCTTAACATTCGTCTTTTAGAGGTCAGTTAACTGTTTACGTGTTTTAATACACACCTTAAGAATATCGAATGTTAGAGTTTCGATGTTGTGGCGCCTATGTTTTTGTGTGGTTTATAATCGTCATTCTTTCTACATATTTTTGCAGATATTTTCTGGTGTGTTACTCATTGAGTTGATCACTGGAGCACAACCGCCTTCACACGTTAGTGCGTATTTAATTAAAAACAATTCCGATATCTTAAGTACAACTTGCCATTTGGACAACTGGTCACTTAACAATAAACACGATGTAAACCAACATGGCCATCAAAAGGCTGTAAATCATAAAAATCTATAAAGTAAACGATTTACCATAAAATTTGAACATCCGAAACTAACTGGTTGAATAAAGTACACAAAGCCTTGGGTCAAACGGAAGGAAGCTCCATTTATTTCCTTTTTAATTTAACAAAGGCGCACAATACTAAGTTAGTTATGCTTGCCACATAAATTATAGTACGAATACATATATGAAATTGTTTATTTCCTATTTTTTTTTTTTTTTTCAAATAACATTATTTGAACTGAAAGTTTTAGACCGTTTTATTTTGATTCATCATCGATCCCATCATCATAGTTGTGTTAGAACTTTTGTTTTCAGAGCAGTAATCCGTTATTTTGTCTGAAACGCAATCAAAGACGTCGAAGGAGACATCGCAGCTTTCTCCCTTTGTCGGCAAGTGGTAGTGGTCAATCTCGTATTTGTAAAATGCTCCATTCAGGCACCAGTCGACGCCGCTCAGCACCGCAATAAAATAGTTGCGATCGTTGACACCATCCGTGAATAAGGCAACCAAACCATCTACAGTCGGCCAGCCGAAAACGTTTGTGGCGTTGTTTTTGGCAAAGATGCAATGCATTAGACACTTGAAACAAAAAAATACATAAATCATTTTTGCCTGAATTAAAAAAGAATGATTTTAGTTTACCCCAGCGATTCGTTTATCTTCTTTTGGCAAAATATTTGGATGGAACCATTCCGTGTCACGTTTGTTTCGGATATGTGACAATGCCTGATCTATTTTAAGGCGATTTTCAGATTCAATTTGACGCAAAACTTCGTAAATTCCATTTTGTGACTTTGGCTGTAGTCTTGGATCATTAAATCGAACTAAAGTGTGTGTTGGAGCTGATACTTTGTTGGGAACTGAAAATGGAGCATTTGATTTGGAAGATCGTTGAAACAGATTCAAAAGTCTGGCTCGGTTTAAGTTATGCTGAGCATTATAATAAAAATCTTCATAATCATTTGATGGCTTGACACGAAAAGGTTGTCGCGGGTGATACCCGATGTTGTTATAAACGGTTGGTCGCTTTATTGGTGCGTGGTGAATGTGTATGTGATGTTCCTCAGATTCGCGATGTTGGTCCCGAACGTACGCAATTGCCTCTGCAAAATAATATTTTAACTATTATTGATAATAATCTCATATGTTGCAGCTAAACCTTTAAATATTTTCAATCTGATTTCATCTTGACAGTCTTTGATCACGTCGTTAATTTTCTGCATGGTTTTAGGTTCATTCGGGCACTTTTTTGGCTAAAATGAAACTCAATTGAAAACTGAACACTTTTCCTAAAATAATGGTGGAAAATACTTTTGGTGTTGTTGACGGAGGCTGATACCAACTGAAGCCACTCACGAACTGAACGGCACAAGCGGCCAAAATAACGATAAAAGTCACTGCATTAACACTCACTTTGGTTCTGTAACGAAAACAGCGAAATTGACCTGCGGCTAAGGTCCGCGCACCGCGACGCGAAACATCTTCTTTTAATGCCATCTTTTAGCGTTTTGGTGAGCCTACGTTGCACACTGACTGCTGAACTGTATTTGGGGAAACTTAGATGCATGCAACAGTATACTTTCTTGATGTCAGTGAATTTTAACGCAAATGTCTGGTCGTCAAACGACTTTTCTTCTAATCAACTGGCAAACAAGTTTTCCTTGTAAAGTGACCCTGTTATTATTTGTAAAAATCTTAAATTCACTTTCTTTACGCGTAAAGCGACCGTTTGCAATTTTCTTATGGGTGTTGTATGCTTTAAATTGGAACATCGCGGCAGTAAATTTCTCTATCAAACACAAATCAAGTTTGCGTATCAATGATTTTCCCTCCACACATTCTTCTGGACAACAAAAGTTTGCGTTAATTAAATTTCTGAGAAAAAATGGATGTCTGCTGATATACTGAAATTATGTTATTTAATAACATGTCCTGACAATAAAATTTTATTTAATTATTGCTCATTAAAAATTGTAACAAAACGTTTAATAGAGTCGCATATGTAAATTACTGTAAATGATTAGCTTCATAGTAAAAGGATGAACAATTTTTTT
>JANSTS010001778.1:56364-70392 GCA_026546915.1 Sylvicola fuscatus
TTTTTTTTTTTGCTGTTACCCAACTTGTAATTTGTGTCGGTCGATCAATAGTTTTTTACTGCCGTCATTTGCTCACTGTTATAAATCTCAATGTCATTAATACTCATATGGTTTATGGTGAATTCAATGTTCGAATCCTGCAACTCATTTCAAATTAAATCAGAATCATCGACTTTTATGCTTCAGAAATATTCTTCAAGTAAAGTGTAAACATTAAATCTGTTGTTATGTCTTCAAGTGAATTAGCAATAATTTGAAAACAAGCCCATTTCATTTTTATTTGAATTTTAAATGACTTGCGGCATTATCGGACCAGTAAACAAGTATGTCACTCGTCTGGCATTTCAAGAAGGCACTTAATCATATAATTGTATGCAAAAAAAAGCTAATAAATTTAGTAAATATGCTAATTGTACCGTATAGTTCCTTGCAAATTATTGCTTATCAATGAACGTTGATCTTTCAAGATCAGGTCAAAAAACTATGTGTCTAGTACTTTGTGAATTGTCGTGCTCCTCTTGGATTGATAAATAATTTACTTGGACTCTGGCATATTTACACAACTGAATTAACTTCATTTGCGTGTATCAATACACCCTCTGATCCGTAAACGGAAAAACAGCTGAAGTCATATGTGGCTGCGCAAACTGAATTGCATCTTACATTGTTATGCGAAAATACTAAGACATTTGTGGTGTGCATACTCAGATAACAAACACCATGAAGCCGCTGAACCACCCACAATTTAATCAGCGCACTATGTCCACATATCTGCCCATAATGTGTGACTGAATTTGTAGAAATTTCATGAATCGGCCACATTCCCAAAGTCCGTCCAAGCATACATTGATGCATGTCACATACGAAATGTCCGGTGACGTAGTGAATACGCGACTGGCACTCGGCAATTAGCATTTAGCATTCGCCACGCAAAAGCTCAGTCGTGGTGCAGCTTTCACAGTGAAGGCACGTAAGATTTAAAAATATATATTTGGATACGATTAAAAACGATTGACGGCGACCTAATAGAACGCTCTGTCTGTGATAAAAAGTTCCTTAATCGCAAAATTTGTTCAGAAAACTATTTTTACTGCTAATAGGGCGTTTTTTCTCTTTGGAATTTATTAGTGCTCTGTTTTTAAGACCAGTAAATTTATTTTGTAATTGTGTTGAATTATCATTTTTATCCAGAGCCTATCGTGAGGTTTTTTGTGTTGACCTAGTTGCGCAGCGCAAGATGTTGTTTGTTAATTTTTTCGCATTAAAACACATTAAATAAGCAAGTTTGCACGGCATTTTGCCAACATTTTCATTTATTTCAAAAACAAATTATATAATTAAGTCAAGAATAGTTTCCCGGCTTAGGCTGAACGTGAAAATGTGAATGTTTTTTCTTTCCCATACACACAAACCTCATTGTTACTGTTGATAGGTGTTTTAGTTTAAGGCAATGATTTAAGATGCAACAATGTAATAATCAGTCATATGTGGAACACACAAACACATGCAATCGGAATGGCAAGAATGTTTCTCGCACGTGTTACGTAATTACAATTCAAAGCTGAATTCAGTAATTAAAAATTGCGGATTTTCTTTTGTGTGGTAAAGTGAAAGGCATATCAATTGCCATGCAGTACAGTTTACAATATTTATAGTTCGGTCATTGACATCGAACATATGTGAAGTGAAAATATATCAAGAAATCCTTCAAACTATATTTTATTCACAAATGACATCATAAAACCAGACAAAACGCCGTAAAGTTACAATCGCGCATTTTAAATGTCAGTTACTGTTGATTGCCTTGTTAAGATATAGAACTGGCGAGAAAGAACAGCGCGTTTCCAGCTAATTGACCTTATCAATTCAAGGTGTTGTCACATGAAATGCAGTTGCGTTCTTCCTTAACCTACAGTGCATCTGTTTCAATTTAAGTTTATTGTAAATAAGTGTTGTGCAATTGATGTTAAGTTGGATTTTATTTTTTTTTGTTGTTTCTTTAAATCAATTTAATTTATTCAATTCCGCCTTATACAGTTTTTTTAATGGGCTATCAAACTTCCGAAATTACGATAATTATATCCAAGTTAAATGAATTCGCTGCTCAATGAAAAAATTTACTGCAGTAAAATTCAAACACCTATTGAATTCAAGTTCATTTAAAAATAAATCATCGCGTCACAACGAACGTTCTCATCGGAAACTATGGCTGACCAGTTGGCTCAAATCCAGAGAAAATTCATTGCGAAGAATTGACACGACAATGAAAAAATGTTTTGAAAAATAATCGGATTCTTTAAAAACAAGTCGAAATAGAACCATTAAAAAAATCTTTACGCACAAACCGTTTTTAGCGTCTTTTCGGCCTGCTTCTTTGACGAACTTATCATTCCTAGACTGTTGATTGGCAATGTGTATTACGGCACATGACGCATGAAAGAATTATTGACATATGTTTTTTCTTAGTGTGTAATATGTAATTAGTTTATTAACACTGTCTCAATGACATTTTTGAAATTTTCCTATTTTAATAAAATAAAACTACGTCGTAAGCTTGAGTAAATTATTTAAAATGTAAACGCTATTTAATTATCAAGTGAATGCGAAACACATGATGATCGAGTGAAAAGTCGTGTTTTAATATAAAATCGATCTACGTAATAATCCTAATTGGATTAGTTTACTTTGGATTCAGGGAGACGAGACTTGACCTTTGTGAATATTGTCTCCTTCTTTTTTCTTCTGCTAGTCGTATTAATACGTTTTTGTGACACTTGGTGCGTAGGTTCTGTGCCACCTGCGCTGATAAAATATTCCATATCAATGTTGTTATGCTATATATTAAAAGATTAATTTGTTTTTAGATAAATAAACAAAAATGCATCGTGCACATACGGCATTCACAGTGGCTTCCTCGCCGGCCGCCCAACAACCATTGGCAGCTTGGCTTCTTAAGGGAACATTCGGGCGATCACGGGTAAGTTATCACATAATTTTTACACAGCAAAACAATAATTAATTTGATTGAACATTTTCAGTTTACAAAAAATTTCCTGGCAGCAAGTGGCGCCAAGAGCTACAATTCAGCCGCAGCTGAACCCTTCCTAGATGGTACCAGCTCGAACTATGTGGAAGAAATGTACAATGCATGGTTAAGGGATCCTGCTTCAGTGCATGCTGTAATTAAACATAAAATTGTTTTCCAAATGTTTTTTATGTTAAATATCAATGTCTTTTTAGTCTTGGGATGCATATTTCCGCAGCAACACATATTGTGCTCCACCATCACTGGCTCCATCACAAAAGGGAATGGTACCAGTGTCACAATACAATCAAATGTATGGAGGAATGCAAGTTTCGTCAGGCCAACCCGATGAGAAAATGATTGATGATCATTTGGCTGTTCAGGCAATTATTCGTAGTTACCAGGTACGATACCGTTTCCTTGTTTAATGTCACGTTCTCATTTACATAATTGAATTTATTTTTCATAAAAACAGCGTAACAGAATTATGTAGTGTAGATAGAAAGGCATATGTATCCATGAACAAAGTCAGTTGAGGATTAAGTTTGGTTAGATATATTTTAAAAGAAAGTGTTCAATAAGTTTTTCGGCATAATTTTGCCACCCACTTCACATTCGTCTTTGTTTTATTATGTTTACATAATATCTAAATTCGTCATTGAAAAAATAAAGCATTTTGAGAGCTTACGGTTATAGATTTTGCGCTTTATATTTTTTGTCATTCGCAGTTTTTGTTGAGTTATCTTAAGCATCGCAGATAAAAAATTACAATTGAGCATGGGTTCCCATAATATATGATTTTTATGTGTATTTGCTCCTAATTATTTGCCCTCCAGTTGTCCTATATGTTATTTTTTATTAATTTGATTTATTGTGCACAGTATTCAACATCCTTACACTACATTATATGAGCATGATATTGATATTATGCATATTTTTATTATTTTCTCTTTGTGGAAAAGGACATTCTTTAATTTCAATCGGCTTGTGTTTGTAGATATAATTTGTATAAAATTTGAGTTAAAAAAACATTGCTGATAAATTTTTTTTACAATCTTATAAGTTCGAATATTGATAATTGGTTTTTAAAATTGGCTTTAAATTAATTTGTTTAGGGTTAGTAGAGAAACAAATTTGTTTTTAAAATGTTGGGTTTAGCCTATTTTATATTTAATTTCGATTGGTATTAGGGTCAAAAAAAAAATTCATTTTATATACAAAATTTTAACCTCATAATCAGTTTTAATTATTAACCAAAATTGAAATAAAAAATCATTACAATTTGAATTCATTAAATAACAACAAAACAACAACAAAAATATTTTATACCAAAATCTGTAGTCTCGCGGCCATTTGGTGGCTGATTTGGATCCCCTTCGCATCACAAGCAATCCGATCCAAACCTTTGGTGGCGTAAAACGGCGTGCTAATGAAAAAGTTACAAGAAAATATTTTAACTTTGGTAAATCCTGTTTTTATATTATTTTATGTATACGATTACAACAAAATTGTGCTTAAATTAATTCCGCTTCTTTTTGAAAAAAGCCTGACAACATTGAAATTCGGAGATTTTTTGTTCCATATACTTATTTGTTTTTATGTTCAACCTATATGGTGTTGGTGATGATTTTTGTAAAGTTTACTTCCCACCAGTGTCTATATGTTATTTGGAATGTTAATTAACATGTGTTGTGTGTCGTTGATGATGTGTGCTCTATTATAAATTGTAAGTCTAATCTTGATTGTTTTCGTCTATTATTTGTAATTTGTATGAATCCTCTTTTATCTCCTGCTTATTCATATTGTTATGATTTATTTTCTCGCTTATCTCCCTTACTTTTAATTGCTTTTTTTACTCTGTGTATATTACGCTTCGGCTGTAATGAGGATAACCAATCGCTTCCAATCACAAAATGCTCTCTCTCTCACGTTAATTAAAACAAAACCTTCTATTAGTTGTTTATAAATTACTTCTAAGAATAGTTATAATCACAGCAAGTCACAAGATTCCTTTTAAGTTTCTTAATAGTTCATTTTCATTCATAATTTTTTTTTTTTTGAATTTAGTTAGTAATATACTATACGGCTTGTAAAGCTTTTAAAAATGCAAGGTAAAATAAAATAATAAGTAAAACTGAATGAATTAATACAATTGGCTTAACGGCTCTAGGGTTGGCCTTTACCTACTTCAAAATGCTCGTTTCAAATTTAATTTCTTGCTTTGGCAAACTTTTAATCAACTTTTCAGTCTAAAAAATAAATGTTGTAAATAATATTGCATAATTATTAAATTAATAACAAATTTAGCTTTTTAATAATTTTGTTGATTTTTATTTTTTCTTTCTATTCAAATTGGGACTAATTGAAAATCATAAATTGTGCGAATCAAAAACAATTACAAATCCTGAAACTAACAGATTCGAGGCCACAACGTTGCCAAACTAGATCCGCTTGGTATAAATGTCGTCAATGTTCCTGAAAAATATAATACGAAAGTTATTTACGATAGTTTTAAATTTGGTGAGTACAAAGTTATTAATTTAGTTGGTTTATCACCACACAAACTCATCATCATTTACACACATTGTCGGAAAAAAAGAATTTTTCAAGAGTAATTTGCCACTGTACGTAAATAATTAAGCTTTTTTGTGTAAAATCGTGTGCATTTTCTGGTATTTAGCGCGCTTCTTATTTGTAAGAATGTACATTTATTTTTTTATTTATTTACAAAAATTAGAAGGTAGGTAGGTGTTGGCGGCTGGTTTACGGCATTTCTTTTTATTGACAGTATAAGGCTTTGGTACAACTTCACAAGTAATACAAATATTTCTATAGTATTGTAGCACTTAATTATCTCCGAATTTCAATACAAATCCCTGCAAGAAAATTCCAATGTGAATTTGCAAGAACAATGCTAATTATTTTTCTTTAAATTCAATCCGAATGTATAGGTGAAGAAGATATGGATCGTGTTTTTAAATTGCCAAGCACGACTTTCATTGGAGGCACTGACAAAGTTCTCCCACTGAGGTAATTTCAATTTAAAATAAATATTTTTGGATACTAATTTGATTTCTTTCATTAGAGAAATTTTGGATCGACTTGAAAACTGCTACTGCAACAAGATTGGTGTTGAATTTATGTTTATTAATTCACTACAACAGTCCAACTGGATTCGTAAGAAGTTCGAAACACCCGGTGTGTTGTCCTTTACGCCTGAGGAGAAACGTTTAATTTTGGCTCGGTTAACACGCGCTACTGGCTTTGAAGGATTCTTGCAAAAGAAGTTCCAATCTGAAAAGCGCTTCGGTTTGGAGGGTGGTGAAATGATGATTCCTGCCATGAAACAGATCATTGACGTTTCAACAAAGTTAGGCGTTGAGTCAATTATCATGGGAATGCCACATCGAGGTCGTCTTAATACACTGGCCAACGTTTGTCGCAAACCGTTGCATCATATCTTTACCCAATTTGCTGGTCTGGAAGCTTCGGATGACGTAAGTTCAATCTTTTTGTTCAGCACTTCTTAATTCTTATATACTGTTGTCTGTTTTTTAGGGTTCCGGCGATGTCAAATACCATTTGGGAACATACATTGAGCGGCTGAACCGTGTTACAAACAAGAATGTGCGACTTGCTATTGTAGCTAATCCTTCTCATTTGGAAGCTGTCGATCCCGTTGTTCAGGGTAAAACTCGTGCCGAGCAATTCTATCGCGGAGACGGTGAGGGCAAAAAGGTTATGTCGATGCTGATTCACGGTGACGCCGCTTTCTGCGGTCAAGGTGTTGTCTATGAGACAATGCATTTGTCTGATCTGCCGGACTACACTACTCACGGCACCATCCATTTGGTTGTTAACAATCAAATCGGATTCACCACCGATCCACGTTTCTCGCGATCCTCTCCCTATTGTACAGATGTGGCACGTGTTGTCAATGCACCAATTTTCCATGTGAACGCTGATGATCCAGAGGCAGTGATGCACGTTTGCAATGTGGCTGCTGAATGGCGCGCCACATTCCACAAGGATGTTGTCATTGACTTGGTGAGCTACCGACGCAACGGACACAATGAAATTGATGAACCGATGTTTACCCAACCTCTTATGTACCAAAGAATCAAGCAGCATAAAAATAGTAAGTTCATTTGTTGAATACAATTTTTATTCTTAAGATGTTAAATAATACTTTTTCATAGCACTTGATTTGTACGGTGACAAACTGGTTGCGGAGGGCGTGTGCACAAAAGAAGAAGTTAAGAGTGTGTGGGATAAATATGAAAAGATTTGCGAGGAGGAATTCGAGGTATCCAAACAACAAACACACATCAAATACAAGGATTGGATCGATTCTCCATGGTCTGGCTTCTTCGAAGGCAAGGACCCTCTGCTTTTGAGTCCAACTGGCGTCAAGGAGGAAACTCTTGTTCATATTGGCAATAAATTCTCGTCACCACCACCAAATGCCGCCGAATTCATCATTCACAAAGGCTTGTTGCGTATTCTCGCTGCCCGCAGTGAAATGGTTAAAAATCGCGTCGTCGATTGGGCGATGGGTGAGGCTATGGCGTTTGGTTCTCTGCTGAAGGAAGGTATCCATGTCCGTTTGTCTGGACAGGATGTTGAGCGTGGCACATTTTCACATCGTCACCACGTCTTGCATCACCAGAACGTTGACAAAGCCACTTATCGTCCACTGTGTCACTTATATCCCGACCAGGCGCCATACAGTGTCAGCAACAGCTCTCTGTCTGAGTTTGCTGTGCTCGGCTTTGAATTGGGCTATTCAATGACCAATCCCAATGCTCTTGTTCTGTGGGAAGCACAGTTCGGAGACTTTAACAACACAGCCCAGTGCATCATTGATCAATTCATTGCCAGCGGTCAAGCTAAATGGGTGCGTCAGAGTGGCATTGTTATGCTGCTGCCTCATGGCATGGAGGGCATGGGTCCTGAGCATTCATCTGCTCGTCTGGAGCGATTCCTGCAAATGTGCTCTGACGATCCCGACTATTTCCCACCAGAGTCTGATGAGTTTGCGATTCGTCAGTTGCACGACATTAATTGGATTGTGGCCAATTGCACAACTCCAGCCAATTATTTCCATATTCTACGACGACAAATTGCTATGCCTTTCCGTAAACCTCTTGTTATGATGACACCTAAGTCGCTGTTGCGTCATCCAGAGGCAAAGAGTTCGTTCGACTTGATGGGTGAAAGTACTGAATTCATCCGTATGATTCCCGAAGAAGGTAACGCCGCACAGAGTCCATCAAGCGTCAAGAAACTGGTGTTCTGCACAGGTCGTGTGTATTATGATTTGACAAAGGCCCGCAAGGATCGTGGCAGCGAGAATGAAATTGCTATTGCCCGTGTTGAACAGGTTGGTTATCAGTTTATGCTAACATCAAGATACAAATATTGAATTACAAATATTTCGTTTTCGTAGATTTCGCCGTTCCCCTTCGATTTAATTAAGCAAGAATGCGAAAAATACCCGAACGCTGAATTGGTTTGGGCCCAAGAGGAACACAAAAACCAAGGTGCTTGGCCATACGTGCAGCCACGTTTCACAACAGCTCTCAACGGTGCACGTGATGTCAGGTATAAGACAAAACTAATTCTCATGGTACACCTGTCTTCATCTATTTTTATCACCAATTACTGCACACTTCTTTCATATTAATCGCTACATCTATATATTGCACAAATAAGAATTTTCATCTTGATCCCATTTCATTTCCAGGGAAGAATGTTTGGGTGGAAGCACTAGGGAAGTGCAAATTTCATTGCCCTCAGTCCCCTTGCTTCCCTCACATTCTTATGTTAACATAAGTAGAATGTAGTTTATAAATATTAAATATTGATTGGGAAGTTATGGTGACATGGTGAATACGGCTAAACAAAGTGGGGACAGAAAAAAATTGGTCACGACTTAATTTTTTTGTTCTGCACTCATCGATCTATGATTGCTTTATTATGTTGTTCCTATTCTTATTATCTTCTATCTTTAAATTCTGTGATATAATTGGTGAATGGTTTAATTTGTAAGATTGGATACTTTTCCATGGAGTTTTACGAATATATTTAGAAACATTTCGTGATTCGAAATCGAATGTCAATTTATGTTGATTTTCCATGGAAAACCATCCACAGCTTTTTAATAAAATTATTGTATAATTGGTTGGATCACAAACAATGACAGCAATCACTAGAGGCGCACCCTTTTTAAATCCTTTTAACTTTCAATTGATATGAACTGAGACCCCGCAGTCCTGTCAATGTATTTTTGTTTAAACTGTTAACGCACGCACAATTACGTTTTTTGGTTGTCCCCAAACCTAGTACTCAATATAATATAATTTAATACACCAAATTTTTATGTTTTTTTCGGTCATAAATTTTTATGGACATTAATATATGATTGCACCGAACGGTAATGGTTTTAGTTTTGTTAATTTGCTTGATTTGGCTATTTGTAAGTCCTTTTATTCGTCCTGTCCATTAAATAACTTATTTTTACTAGTTAATATAATTTTTATTGTTTCAATTATTTGTAATTGTGGTAAGATCTATTTAAGTGACTCAACAGAGAATACTAAAGTAGTTTACCAGAATTAAAGAAACCAAAATTCAGCAAATCGATTCAAGAAACAAACAACCAAACAAACAAAACCTTTGTGTCTTGCAGCCGTGACGACGTAACACCCACTAGTACCCCAACAACGATTGAATTAACACAAAATGAAAAAAGCTCATGGTTAAACCGTATTTTTGGTTCTTCTAGTCATGAAACTAGCAAATCGATGCAAAACAGCACTCATGTCAAGTCAGGCTTTGTGCCAATCAAATCCGATTTCAATGTACCATCAAACGATGGCCAGCCGCCCAAGCCAGTTATGCCGACCAAGGCTGGACGTGTGATTAGGTGAGGGGGCGGGTTTCTTCAACCATTTTTAATCAACTTTTTGATTGATAATATGATTTTTTTTATAACTGTACAAATTTTTAATAATTTTTTTATTTTTCCTTTTTACCAATTGGTTTTTTTTTCAAACGCAGACTTTAATGCAGTTTAATTTGATTGGATTTTTCTTTTCTAAAATATGCAAGCAAAATTACGAAACAAAATTAACTTTTATAATTTTCCACTCTTTCTCTCTGGTTTTATCTGAATACTTAAGAAACAATGAAATCTCTGAATTCATTACATTTAAATTGGAATTAACATTTCTTTAGCTACATTTGATTTATTTTTTAGTAATTCAGATAAAAGCACGAGATCTTGCGGCAAATAATTATTTTATTAATTTTAAAATGATTACAGCATTTTGTGTTTTAAAACTATATATTTCAGCGACGCTCCAAATGATCGTCGTAATTATAGGATAAAGATCCTCTCACTTATGCTTTTTCTGTGCATTAGAGATGACAGTTTGTCTGTATATTTAGTCCTCTACATAGATGTGTGTTTGTTTTATGTTGTACTTGAATTAGTCTGTATTCTTTGGTAATTTGGAGCATCGCAACTATTTTCTGCGTCAAATTCAGTCTGGCTCATCCTTATAACCATGAGTCGATAATTGTTGTATAAACTTTCTGTAATTTTTCTTTTTGATTTGACACAAACATTTTTATAACAATAGGCAATTGGTTTTTAAGTGCAATATATTTCGTTTGTAGATTTCTTTTATTTAATTTGTATATTTCTTGCAAATTAAGGCTTGATTTTATTTTTTTTATGAATTTTGTTCGTTTTTGGCTTTAAGTTTGGCTCTTTACAGTTGTTTAAATTATGTTTATATTTTTAATTTATTTAAAAAAATGTTTAACAAAATTTCATCAATCTTCCAATAACAATCCTCTCCTAACACCGCTCATATGTGTTTGTCGCTTTTTTTGTCTGGCTAAGAATCTTCATGCATGCAATTTCCATCTAAACTCTATTACTTACTGTAAATATTTCATCAATGCGCCTAAATCATGATCTTAAAGAAGGTTGAATAAAAATGTTGGGATCAAAAATAATATTATCGTATAATAACTGTACATAAGAATCATTTTCTGCTATATTTCAACTAATTTCAATTGATTTCTGTTTCATTTAGCTATGCTGGCCGCACAACAGCTGCGTCAACCGCCACTGGATCAAAGGCGCAACATAACAAGGAGCTTGCACATCTTCTGGAGGCCGCCTTGGGATTAAATTAGGGATCTTAAATTTTTACATAAAACATCTTTATTATTCAGACAACACACAGAACCGAAACCCTTTGCAAAATAAAAGCTAAATCTGTAATTATTTATTTAAGTTATTACGTTTGAAATGGCAACTTCCTTCTGCGTTATTTTTTTGTTTATGTCGATTTATAATTTGCAAAATAAGTATTTAACGACTATTATGTTTAATAACTTAACAACGTGTATTTAAGTATTTTTGTCGTGATTTGAAAACAGACCTTTTGTTTTGTATGAATGGTTGTTGTCCATTTTTATTATAAAAATATGCTTTCGATTTTATTTAATTAGAAACGTAGTAATTTTATTTTATAAACTGAACTAATAGAAACATCTTACACATATGACTTAAGCGAAATGGAAATGTGAGCAAAAAAATAAAAGTTATAAGGCGACAAAAAGCGCAATTTTTTTAATTTTTATTATTGGGAAATCGGTGTCCTTGAAAATTTTCATGTTTTTTTTTTTTGCCAATAAAATTGATCTATGGTCACTAAATCTCGATCGTGATAAAAAGAATTAGACTTTGCACTGTAGCTTAGACGTTTGTCTTTTAAAATTTAACACACTTAATACACACACCCAACATTAAAGTAATTAAATTAGATTTAATTAAATGAATTGCACCAATCATCTCTTGAATGAACTAGAAATAAATGACTTACCCCTTTTGTTATGGGCACTGTTTATAAAAATGTAAGAAAACTTGATGGAAACTGTAAGAGGTCAGACCACTCCAAAAAAAAAACAGTTTTAGGTGAATCAAAATCTAGTTACCAAATTGTAAGTGAAATACTCTGTGCTTAAATATTTATTAATAATATTATGTAGAAATAAACGAGTTTACTCATCAGCTGGCATGAGTTAAAAACAATAAGTCGGTTGAATAAAAATGATAAATAATAACATATGTCTTATAATTATTATATTTATATAAACGCGTACTCGAGACCGAGAGTTACAAGTGATATCTTTAAAGAGTCGGAAGAGTGGCTTCCTAATTTTTGTAATGCAACAGTTGTGGCTTGCGTTGGGGGTGGCAAACAAAACCATTTATAAAAAGTAATTTAAATGCGTTAGTTCTTATCTTAACGAGGATATTAAATGTTGAAATCAATACAACGTCACCGTATGGCTTTGGTACACTGAAAACCTTATAAATGTTATTTACTTACTATTTCGTTCATATTATATAATAAATTTGATGTAACAAATTTTATTGAACATAGAATATTTAATTTTTTACAAAACATATAATCTTGTTAATGAATTTTTGTAGTAATAGCCTAATAAGGATTATTTTTCTACACGAGGTCAGCAATCGGCGAGTCATTGATCATGAACATCCTATACACGTTCAAGGTATGTGCAATGTGCATATACATATGTATTGCTTATATACTGAATGTTGGGGATTGTAAGATACATAATATATAAATACTCGTGCGTAAGTATTTCACGAATTCAAGGTTAATGATCGTATGAATCCGCCACACACGTTTGATGATCCCATATTCGCACTCTTACGATTTTTTTATTACATAAGACGCACTCACTCACTATACGAAGATCTTTTGGGTTGGAAATTGCTAAAAATATAAGCAAAGTGATATTTTGGCGATTACAAGCTGAAATATAACTTTTTTCAAAAATTGTAGTTTAGGTACAGTAATTTTAGCGGCGCATTTACAAAATTGCATCCAAGGATTAAGTTAAAACCAGTAAATCGGGTATCATGATTCATGTATGACAGATGATGGAATTTTCCAGCAGCCAAAAAATACACAGCCCAGTCATTACGACCGTCATCATTTCAGGCGTCATTTAAAACGTGAATTTTAATTTTTTTTTTTAGTTATCAGCATTTTTTTTACTTTCTCAAAAAAATGAATGATTCATCTGTTGAAAGCAAAAACGTGAGTGGAAAAGCCACCTATAGTTTAATGTACCATGCATGATACATGCCATATGAGAAAAATCCCAGCTGCACGAGTAGTGTATTGGCAAAAAATTTTAATTCACAAGTACAACATACTCACGCGAGATTTATTTAGAAACCGCGTGTTTCTTTTACATAACATTAATGAGGATTTCAGCATACAACGTCGACTCATGGACTATGTACATAGATAGGAACCATCTCGAAATTTTAAAATGCCTATAATTTAGATCATTTTAAGACGCATGAATGTAATGTTATATATGTATGTTCCTCTAGTCTCTACCTGATTTTCTTGGAATCTTTTTGAGATGTTGTAAATTTTGCATGCAAAAGGATTTCTTTGAGGAATTAAGGAATAAACATCTGCTCCTGAGTTTACCAAGAACGTAGCATAAAAGAATAAAAATGCAGCTGTTCTACCTAACAGTCATTAACTGAGGGTTCTGTACATTATACTTGAGGATATACAAATTATGTTACAATAGAATCGCTGGCCGCGCGTTTGCCGTTTGTGCTCCATGAGCTTATGTGTTAGTATTTGTACCATGTAAGTAATTTTATAATGTACATTCAATCCAAACGCTAGCTGTATTGGCCGGCCATATATTACATGTTTTATATTATGTACATTATAAGGTTTTCCACATACGCAAACGTTCCGGAAATAAATGGCGCAGAGACTATGGGACCGCACATGCATTTTTGAACCTTGGCCAGCGTTTAGTTGTGCACAACTTTATATTTTTTTATTTGTGCCTAGACCAAACTATGAACATGTGTGGCATTTAATTAACAACAAATGCGGTTGATAATAATGATAGGA
>JANSTS010001778.1:70492-84244 GCA_026546915.1 Sylvicola fuscatus
AAACGCCCCCTAACCGTAAAATGACGCATGCCTTTGAGAAAAATCGATACATACGCCGCTTCAATATTTTTGTATGAAAATTATCACAAAATGATGATATTGTAATAAATGGTTACTCATATCAATAAAATGCATCATATCTTTGAATAAATTTTTATATCGATCGCGAACCGTGACTTCTGTTCCTATTCTACGGAGCAGCCCAAATATTTTAAGGTTATGAGAGTAAGAACTGTAAATTCAATAATCCAATGCAAATTTTTAGAAATGACTATTTGTGAATAATTTTTCAATACGAATATTACCTTTATGCACATTTGATATACTTGTTAGCTTTCTGATGACTTAATTTTAATAAATTAATTGTTGCCGCAAATTGTTCTTCTATTATGACAGAATATTTTAAGGTTATCTTTATAAACTGTTCTTTGAATCTCAATAAAATGATAAAGTGTATTTATGGACATTATTTTTTCAACTAAAAAACAATTTTCAATGTACTGTCTTTGATTCAAAAGAAAAATACCGTGGTAAAAGCTATTATTTTCATAATAATATGCTGATAAAATAAATAGAATACGCACGTGGTTTATGTGTCATTGGGTATTTTTTCAAGAAATTCAGTACAGCTAATAGACGAACTCGTCTGCAGATAAATACTTATTCATCTAATGCGTTTACTATTTTAATTTTTTAAATATGTCAAACGGTGTTGTTTTTATTGATTAATTTGGTATTCAATTCATAGCTTTGCAGAATAAATTATAGTTTGAGTAATGAAATCATTACTCCAAAAGAAAGCCATTTCCATTTGAATAATGGCATTTCGTAAACAAATGTAAAAATACACAACTTTTTATTATAATTCAATATTTATCGATTAAACAACAATCGAAATGGTTTTTGGGGAAGCAATCATTATTTGTCGTACTTTTACCTTTAACCCATTTCAAACTACAAACTGGCAAGTCATATTCAATCTGCTGCAATTCCTAAAATATAAAATGCAGTCTACGCATTATACATTGTCCTGATTTCTTTTCACTGCAATGCGGCAAAACATTGGAAAATTGATGCATTTTCCACGAGAAATGCATCTAGAATCATATGGAAATGTAACATGAAAGCGAAGCCATAAAACTATTCAAATATGTGTGCTCACATGTGCCAGAGCTGTACATATTGGTTTAAATTAAAATCGATAACTAGTCAAAAAACTTTTGAAACTTACTTCCAGAAACTAGTCATAAAACTATGGATTTATGCATTTCCTTTATGTAATTTAAAGAAATGAAATCATTCTGCATGGGTAACAAAAACGCTTAGAAATGTCGAGTCATTCAGAAAATTCCAGAAACGCCGCTTCTATCGTCACAATCACATGCGCCTGTACACATTTGCAATTTGCTTCTGAATGACGCAATGCTAAGCACACGCCATTTTGCCGTAATTGAGACGAGGTCACCTAAATATACGACGAACGTCTTATCGTTTCTAGAAGAAAAAATATCTGAAAATCAAATGCTACTCGATGAAAGTAGTAATGAAAAGATAATATTTCCCCGGTTGTTCAAATTTTATTAGAAATTAAAAATAACAAATATTTTGGTTTTTGTCTACAAAAATCATGATTTAAAAAAAAATTAAGTTTTTATTTGCAACATATCAGAACAAACGAGTTAGAAACAAAATGAAAGTATCTTGAATGGAATTATGATGTAATACTTTCCGCCAAAAACGGATTAATAAATCAAGTGGTGGGATTTCAAGAAAAAAATGTGGAAAAATTATAAAAACAAAATGACAAAAATAGGGGGATGATACGGAATTTTAGCAATGGCATTTAGTCGACCTCCTCAATGGTTGGTCCAGCGCCGCCGGCACCTGGGGCTGGTCCACCAGCTCCTGGAGCGCCTGGGAATCCACCTGGTGGTGCACCACCAGTGCTCTGGTACAGCTTGGTGATGATTGGATTGCAGACGGCTTCCAACTCCTTCTGACGGTGTGTGTATTCTTCTTTATCGGCCAATTGATTCGCGTCCAACCACTTGATGGTTTCGTTGCATTTGTCCATGATCAAGGTCTTGTCAGTGTCCGAGATTTTGTTCTTCAGTTCTTCTTCGTCCATGGTGGCCTTCATGTGGAAGCAGTAAGATTCCAAAGCATTCTTGGATGAGATTGTCTCCTTTTGCTTGTCATCTTCATTGCGGTATTTCTCAGCCTCGTTGACCATACGCTCAATATCCTCCTTGCTAAGGCGACCCTTGTCGTTGGTGATGGTAATTTTGTTCTCCTTGTTGGTAGATTTCTCCAAAGCAGTCACATTCAAGATACCGTTGGCGTCAATGTCGAAGGTGACCTCGATTTGTGGCACACCACGTGGTGCTGGTGGAATTCCCGACAGCTCGAACTTGCCCAACAAATTGTTATCCTTGGTCATGGCACGCTCGCCCTCGTACACTTGGATCAACACACCGGGTTGGTTGTCGGAGTAGGTGGTGAAGGTTTGAGTTTGCTTGGTTGGAATGGTGGTGTTACGCTTGATGAGCACGCTCATCACACCGCCGGCAGTTTCAATACCCAACGACAATGGGGTGACGTCGAGCAACAAGAGATCTTGCACCTCCTCAGACTTGTCACCATGCAAAATGGCGGCTTGAACAGCGGCACCGTATGCGACAGCCTCATCAGGGTTGATGGATTTGTTCAACTCTTTGCCATTGAACAGATCTTGCAACAACTTTTGCACACGTGGAATACGAGTTGAACCACCGACCAAGACAATGTCGTGGATGGTACCCTTGTCCATCTTGGCGTCACGCAGAGCCTTTTCAACGGGCTCCATGGTCGAGCGGAACAAGTCGCTGTTCAACTCTTCGAAACGAGCACGTGTGATCGATGTATAGAAATCGGTACCCTCGAAAAGAGAATCGATTTCAATACTGGCTTGGGTGGATGAAGAAAGGGTACGCTTTGCACGCTCGCACGCGGTGCGCAGACGACGCAGAGCACGCTTGTTACTGGTCAAGTCCTTCTTGTGCTTACGCTTGAATTCGGTTACGAAATGGTTAACCAATCGGTTATCAAAATCTTCACCACCCAAATGGGTATCACCAGCGGTCGACTTAACCTCAAAAATACCATCATCGATGGAAAGGATGGACACATCGAAGGTACCGCCACCCAAATCGAAAATCAACACATTACGTTCACCAACGGCCTTCTTGTCCAAACCGTATGCAATAGCGGCGGCTGTTGGCTCGTTGATAATACGCAACACATTTAAACCAGCAATGGTTCCGGCATCTTTGGTAGCTTGACGCTGTGAATCATTGAAATAGGCTGGCACTGTCACGACAGCGTTAGTAACAGTCTTACCCAAATAGGCTTCGGCAGTCTCCTTCATCTTGGTCAACACCATGGAGCTGATCTCCTCTGGGAAGAAGTTTTTCTTCTCATCCTTGTAGAATACTTCGATCTTGGGCTTTCCTTCGGCGCTGATGACTTCGAATGGCCAATGCTTCATATCAGCCTGGATGGCTGGATCGTCAAATTTACGGCCAATCAAGCGCTTGGCGTCGAAGATGGTGTTTGTTGGATTCATGGCCACTTGATTCTTGGCGGCATCACCAATCAAACGCTCAGTCTCGGTGAACGCAATGTAAGAGGGTGTGGTGCGATTACCCTGGTCATTGGCAATAATTTCCACCTTGCCATGCTGGAAAACGCCGACACAGGAATAAGTTGTGCCCAAATCAATACCGACGGCTGGTGCCTTATCTGCCATTTTAGTAAATGTGTTTCTTTGCTTTTTTATCGATATAACTTCACAGAACTTGGTACTTTTATGCACTTTTAACTTTTTCCAACACGTGTGGCTAGACCGGAAATGTTCTCACGACAAATGGAGGGAAGCGAATGAATGCTGGCTTCGAAATTTTTCCAGAAGAAATATCGCTTTCCTTTGTTTGCCGTACGATGACTCAGTTATTGAGCGCGGTTCAATGTGGCAACACTCGAGTGCGTTCAATCGGTTCAGTACTTTTGATGTTAGAGGGAACCAACATACCGCAAAAAACTTTTAATCGATTAATTTTATTTTATAAATATGTTTATATCAGGCTTTAATTTATCATTTAAAGTCAATATTATCTGTGATTTTTAATTTGATTCAGAAAAACAAAATGTTTTGTGTAAATCCTGAAATGTTTCATGAATTTTGAAATTTTTGATTATTATCTTTACATGTTCCTTCTAACAAAACGGTAATTTCCGACTTCTCCAGAACATTCTACAGTAAATTACCGCAGTTCTCTTGCGGTTCACTAAAATTATACTTGCCGGCAAAGTACATTGAACGCACTTTTTGTTAAATTTAGTGTAATTCGCGTATTATAAATTGTTTTCTTTTCTTAAAACGATGTATTTGGACATTTATATATATAACATATCTATGAAAAAAATTGCAGAATTGTCATGTCACATGTGTGTTTTGTGTTATCAAAGAAATTTTCAAGGTGCAAAATGCGAATGTTTGACACATTGTGAACTTAAAATCGCGCGCTTCAAGTTGTGATTTTGACAAAAGTGTTCCGTATAAATTAAAATTATGGCCAATCTTCTGCAATTCGCTTGCCACAAAATCACACAAAACTCTCGATTAACCAAACAAATTGCCAAAAGTTGCGTTTTGAGTTCTCAATCGTCTGGTTTCCGTTGCAACACTTCCCATCAACAATTAAGGGTGAGTTCTTATATGTAGAATTTAATGTGTGATGTGACATCAATGTGAGGATAACGTTTTGATTTCCTTCCGCTAAGTGTCTTATCAATTCACTATTTTTCTCACAGAATTGATTATAATTACATTACCCTTGTTATGTTTTCAGCTACATAATTGATAAGGCAAAGTGGAGGAAATTGAAACGTTATTACATAAGTTGCGTATGTAAAAAAAAACAATCATCTGTGCGGCCTTGAGGTATCCACTACGACGCGACGCTTGAAAATTTTGAACTATGGGACGAACAAAGCGAATAAGAACATCCAAACAAAAATTTGTTAAGCCAAGTAATAGCGCTATGAAAGATGTTATCCATTTGGGTCAGTACATGACGTCACACGGGTGGAAAAACTACACTAAACTTAAGACTCGAGATTTCGCTGACACAGGACGTGGAGTATACTCTTCAAGAGCAGTTAAAGCAGGGGACACGTTCATAGAGGTTCCATTTCAGTCAATAATTAGTTTGCTGACACTAGAAAATGATACAAACTTTATAGATCTATTTACTGATTTGGAGTTAGACGTTGATACAAGAATAACATTTCAATCGCTGCTTAGCTTCTACATACTTTATCATCAATCTCTTCAAGAATCCTCGCCAATATCAGCTTATATAGAAACGATTCCTAAATCATTTACAAATCCTGCTTTTTGCTCTAAAAATGAACTGTTCTCACTGCCCGAAAGTGTACTTGAGACACTTGTTGAGCAAATGAAGGGCATTAAACATGAGTTCGCAATTTTGTCTTCAATGTTAAAGAAGTCTCTCGATTTTTTTACATTGGAAGCTTTTAAATGGGCATCATATGCCACAAACTCTAGATCTGTGTTTGTCGAACCATCTTCCATTCAAGTTCTCTCTGGTAAAAACCCTTTTAGGCATGTTTTAAGAGATAAGCCAAGTTTAGCACTTGCTCCGTTTCTGGACTTGATTAATCACAGCGATAAAGTGACAACGAAGTCGTCGCTATCGTTATCGCACACAGAAATTGCTAAACTTAAAAAGACCGGAAAAGATTTGGATTTAAAGTACCGTTTGACTTCTGAAAGTGCCTTTCGAAAAAACCAACAAATCTTTATTAGCTATGGAATTCTTGACAATACTAAACTCTTAATTGATTATGGGTTTTATTTGTCCGATAACGTACACGATCGTTTCTACATTTCGATCGCAGATTTAACCAATTGCATCAAACATTTTATTGAATTACGGCAGCTGAATATTGATAGAAAAAAATTTCAATTCATAAAAGATCATAATGTCGATGGCGAGATGTTTCTAACGGCTGATGGGCCAAGTCACAATTTACTTGTGGTTTTAACTATTCTGTTCGTTGAACAGACGCATTTTAGTAACCTGCTAAATCAGGTGGCATTTGGAGATTGTCCCGATATTGATGTTGTTAAGCCATTTGGAAAACAATTAGTTCTGTACAAGATCATGGAATATCAAAAACTAGTTGATAGATTAGAAATCAGCCATGAAAGTCGTACTGAATGTGGTTTTGTTTGTGCAGGATACATGAAAGAGTGTATTAAATTGTTAAACATAGCTGGAGAAAAGTTTGAATAATACAAATATTTTTTTTGCAAATAAATGTTTCCTTTTTTGAAATTAGACAATTTTATTTAAATGTGTATTTGTAAGGTTTTATCCGATACACACACCTTTTGGAGTTGATTTTGATTTATTGCATTTTCAGATCATGAATTTCACAATGATTTTTCACCGAAATTTTTAACACAAAAATGTATTTAACTTTTAAGGCACTATCAACAAAAGTACTCGGAATTGAAAATGGCGACGACTCTAAGAAACGTCTTTTGCGTCAATCAAACTCACTTGCTCCCAATGTCATTGCTTCGAAAAAGAAGCTTCCAGGTAATTTACCTATTATCTGAATTAATTGCTTTATTTTTAGTATGTTACTCTGACGAAAAGGATATTTAAATGATATGTAAATATGTAAATCAATAGTTATGCTGTTTGCAGCTGACGTATGTATTTTTGTGTGTCGATTTTATTTATCTCTTTCATGTGTAGTTTTTAAACATTATCATTAATTGTGTTTAGACATTGACTAAAGCACTTCATTATGTTTTATTTATCGAAATTCAACTGAATATAATTTTTTAGAATTATGAGACATTAACAGTTTTTACACTTTATTGTTTCGTGCTGCTTTGACCTGTGTTCACCTTACGTGCTAGAACGTTTGCCAACCCCTTTCACAAGTCCTAAGTTTTGGATTGTGTTTTCGTTGTGAACGCAGGTCAAGGACAGCCTGTACGTCACTGCTTTCATCCTGGAGCATTCGCAGGTAACCGTGAGTCACTCGGTAACTTCGACGGACCGCAGATAACTGCAAAAGACATGCTGACGGCAATGATGGCCTACATCTGGCCAAAAGAGGATTCGTCGGTGCGTAAACGAGTTGGCATTTCTCTTGGGTTGCTAGTGGGAGCAAAAGTGCTAAACGTTAGTGTACCATTTTTGTTCAAAGGCGCTGTCGACAGCTTAAATGTTTTAAATATGTCATCTGCACCTGAAACTGCCTTAGCAGTGACGACGTCCTTGCTGTTGGGATGTAAGTATTTTTTATAGAATCGATTTTATTGATTGTTGCATTATTTGTCTTGTATATTTTTAAGATGGAATTGCCAGAGCAGGTGCTGCAGGATTTAATGAGCTGCGTAATGCAGTTTTTGCCAAAGTTGCGCAACACTCAATTCGAAAGATTGCGACAAATGTGTTCATGCATTTGCATAAATTGGATTTAGCGTTTCATTTAAATCGCCAAACTGGAGCTTTGTCAAAAGTTTGTGCAAAAATGGTCTTGTGAAAAATGTAAGCTCATTTATCTAAAATGTTTTATTATTGCAGACTATAGACAGAGGATCGCGTGGAATTAATTTCGTCCTGACTGCAATGGTATTTAACGTAGTGCCAACCATTTTTGAATTGGCACTAGTTTCCAGTATTCTTGGAATAAAATGCGGTGCTGCATTCGCAGCTGTTTCAATGGGATGCGTTGGTGTGTATGCAGCTTACACTCTGGCAGTCACACAATGGAGAACCCAGTTCAGAGTTTACATGAACCAAGTATTATTGTATAAGACACCCACTCTTTAGTTCCCAACTGAATTTTATTTCATTTTGTTAAAGGCTGAAAACGAAGCCGGCAATAAGGCCATAGATTCCTTGATTAACTACGAAACTGTAAAATATTTTAATAACGAAAAATACGAAGCAGATCGCTACGATA
Organism: Sylvicola fuscatus; assembly: GCA_026546915.1. NCBI lineage: Eukaryota > Metazoa > Arthropoda > Insecta > Diptera > Anisopodidae > Sylvicola > Sylvicola fuscatus. The sequence goes on from JANSTS010001778.1 coordinate 78,545, forward strand.
ATGTCCTTAAAAAATATGAAGCAGCAAGCCTCAAAACCAGCTCCAGTTTGGCTACACTGAATTTTGGACAGAATGCTATTTTCTCGGTAGCCCTAAGTGCCATCATGGTATTAGCTGCTCAAGAAATCGCCAAAGGAAACATGACAGTGGGAGACCTTGTTATGGTAAACGGCCTCCTATTTCAATTATCCATCCCATTAGGATTTCTTGGTTCAGTGTACCGAGAAGTACGTCAAGCCCTTCTTGACATGCAGTCCATGTTTATGTTAATGAATGTGGAGCCAAAAGTGCAAAACAAACTTAGCGCTCCACATTTAGCTGTGGATCGCAATACAGCCTCCATCGAATTCAAAAATGTTGGCTTTCAGTATGAGGAAGGCAAACCGATTTTCCAAGATTTAAGTTTTGAAATTCCCGCCGGCAAAAAGATTGCTTTTGTTGGTGGTTCCGGTTCTGGAAAGTCTTCAATGGTTAGACTTTTATTTAGATTTTTTGAACCAACTTCGGGAAGCATTCTGATCGGTAATCAAAATATTAATGATGTTGACCTGGACAGCTTAAGACGATCAATCGCCATTGTGCCCCAAGATTCAGTTTTGTTCCATGATACAATTCGTCATAACATTCAATATGGTAATTTAACAAAGACCCAAAGAGATGTTGAAGTGGCTGCTGCAATGGCAGACCTTCATGATTCCATAGCGAAATGGCCAAAAGGGTACGATACGCAAGTCGGCGAGCGAGGGCTAAAGCTGTCTGGAGGTGAGAAACAAAGGGTAGCAATCGCAAGGGCTATTCTAAAAAATACACCAATTCTCGTCTTTGATGAGGCTACAAGCAGTTTAGATTCAATAACGGAATACGTGAGTTTTTCAGCATTTTTATTTGTTAACCAATTAACTTTTGTTTTAAATTCATTAGAACATCCTACAAGCTCTCCACCGTGCGACAGAAGGACGAACCAGCATATGCATAGCTCATCGACTCTCAACAGTAATGGATGCAGATGAAATTCTTGTGCTAGAAAACGGTTGCATCGGCGAACGTGGGACACACGAACAACTTCTCACGAAAAGGGGACTTTATTCAAAACTCTGGGAAACTCAAACAAATACCCAAAGTAAAACAAGTTAGGGTAATTTATTAATAATTAGTATTAAGTTTTAATTTTCAACTGAGGCAAAAACGTCAATCATGTAAATTGTAAATAATGTTTGTAAATGTATATATACTTATAATATAGGAATAAAATATTTTGTTGAGTTAAGTACATATTAAATATTCTATTGTTGTTTTTTTTTTACAATATAAATTTCAGTAATATTTTATTTAACTACTTTTTCATAGTTTTACAATTGGCGTTGTCTCCATGGCATTGGAACTCCATAGAATTCGAACAATATTGAGTTGGTAATAAGTTCAAAGAAACTAACGTAATTTTCTACCCTCTTCAAAAACTCGTCGTCCAACGGTAGCATTGGGGAGTTATGTTGTTCAGGCAGTTCCTCGAGTGCCTCCATAGTTTTGTTGATAAAAGTATACATGTAGCAAGATGGAATTGAACTGATCGTAATAACATTATGGAATACTCCAGCCTTAACAGAAACACTTTCATCTGCATGCACTGTCGTCGTTTCATTGCTGTGCTCTTCTTGATACTTCACAGAGCCTTGAAGAACTGTTAAGGTTACATTGGTCAGATCGGGTGAAATGAAGTTCGTCATCATGAAGTTTGGAAAATCAGCAATGAACATGACATCCGAGTAGTTACTCCACTGAATCACATCTTTAGCAATATTTGAAAGTTTTGGTCGCATATGACTGTATTCATTGAGTAGCGGTAAGGACCAAGCAGTTTCTTCAAACAACGACCATTTTGCCTTTAAAATATCCACATTTGGATCAAATGTTCTTTGTTGAAAACGTCCATTCATCGATGTCCAAATATCAAAGTATATTGAAAAATTTTTAGACGATAAAATTGTTTTTTTATTACTATTAAAATCCTGAAGCAGAATGTTTTCAATACAATGTGCATATTGATATGCCATGTCACTGTGCTTAGTCCACCTGTCATTTTCTGCAAAAGCCAGTGGATCTAGGTAATGGATCTCGTTGTTTCCATTATCAACTACTTTAACTGAAATGAGCACAGTATCAAAGGCATGCACCATCATGTCCCATGAGTATCCATAAACTCCATTTGTCCAGTTGTTAAATCCCTTTGTTATAAAGTGTGAGAATGGTAAGAAAAGCTGGAGGAGACAGTAAACCAAAATCCAAACGGTAATTGTTTTTTGTTTTTTTGATGGCTTAAACTTTTTACTTTCTTCTTTGTCTGGCTCAAAATTCTTGTCCGGAAAACAAGCTTCTGTTAATTTCCTATGTCGAACAATAGCATCACCATCTTCGCTTTGTTGTTTGGTCAAAGTCGAACTAAGATCATGACTAATATATTTCACATTTTCAACATTGTATTGTTCCTTTTTTGTGTTGGTTTTTTTGTAAAATATAAACTTTTTGAAAAAAGTACGTGGCCAATCATGTTTATAAAACAATGGCATTTCCGCCAAGCAGACCCACGGAAACATGCCAATCGAAAACAGTCTTGAGTTCATTAAGTGAAATGCAGCTGCAAATATGCTGGCTATTACTCTAGTTGGCTCATAAATAAAAAAGAATGCGACCGATGTGTCGAAAAAGCAAATAAACCAATGCACGATCAAAAGGTCGGTCATTTGTGTTCCAAGAAAATATGTAAATGGTGTAAAAACCCAGTGCGCACTGAGGTTTGTCATGGCGTATCCTGACAACCATTCAATTGAAGTCTTCTTAATTCCAGCCACAAAGTAAAGGATAAAAAATTGGAACTTTAATATGAAGTAGTTCCAAAAAGGAACTGTCTTAGGCATTTTTGGATTATTCCATGAATCGATTGAGCTATGTTGGGGAAACGAATTTATGTTTTATTGTAAAAATAGATAAAAAGTAATTTAGGAATCTTACCAAAACCGATTTGCGCTTGAAACCAGAAACAAAATTCCACAAAGGCCGTAAAGGTAGCTGTGATTGTTCCAAAGGCTTTTGTCCAGCAGAAACAAATACCAATATGGAACAACGAACATTAAAGTTGACACACGGAACTTATAACCCAATGTTATTCCCACTGCACCTGTTTTCCATAAAGGTAATTAAGTTAAGTCTTTATACAAATAACATCTGACTTACCCAACCACATTACAGCATAAACTAATCCCATTTTTGTCATTGAAAGTGGAGCTAAGAACGGAAATAATGGAAATTTGCAATAACGTGGTTCTCCCCATCTCAAGTCCAAATTTGCACCGTTTCGCTCTTCGGGAATGTCCAATAGCATCATCACCCCAAACAGCATGCGACAGACGGAAATGCTTGCTGCGTCAGTGGGGTGAAACATTAGTTCAACGAAATTCCCAAAAGATGTGAGGCACTTGATGTCGTGGCCTGTCCAATTTTTAAAGTATTTTGGAGCATTTTGTCTGCATTTAGTCAAAAGTCGCTTAATACTGCCTCCTTCGATGTCTAACGACGGCTTGCTCTCAACTGATTCTTTGGCCACCATGGTAATACACAAGTTTTCTCTACAGCAATAATTATATAACTTGTTGCTTGTAACAAAAAAGGAAATTCACTCTAAACGGTTGTTTTTAATGTTTTTACGGTTTAAAAAAAGTTTTAAAGAAATTATTCACTTAAATAAATCACAAATTCACTAAAAGTGGAATTGTTCCCAGAGTAATGTTCACATTTTCAAAGTCCTAGCATTACTAATCTCGCCAGCAGAATGCGTAGTCTAATATAAAGAGCCGAAATTCACCGCATCTTCCTCAGATTGTGGAATGGGTATGGCGTTCGAGAGGGCGTATGGTCTTGCGCATTGATAAGTTTCTCCTTCACACGTCGTCATTATATGAATTTATATGCACTTTATTATCTTTTTTTTTGTGTTTTTGACTACAATTATTAATGCCTAATTATCAAAAAAAAATCTTAATTTATTCCTATTAATAATTTCAAATAAATAAATTAAGATACGTAATTTACACATATTTTAAAATTATAGTCTTTTAATGGCTTGAGCAATTTTTTTCTTTAAATTAACAAACTTGATTTATATTACTCGATAAATATTATTGTAAATAAAACAAATTAAATGCAATCTCCATCCTCCAGGCTTCTGCTCGCTCGGTCGAAAACTACATAATATATTATGCGAATCTTAGCGATTGCGCAGATTTTCCATGAAAATGTCAATGAAGCCGCCCCACTCCTCCTTAAACGGGCCCCATTTGAATCGCTTAAATTTTAATTTTTTTATATGGTTAAAAAGTTGCACAGTCTTTCTTCTGTGGTTGCTTTTGATATTTTCTTCTACTTTTCCTTAAAATTTAAATGATTCTATTATTACAATTATTAGTAACGGAAATGTGAATTTGAAACAGATAAACATTTAAATGCTTTTTTAAAGAAATTGTGTCTTTAATGACAGCATCTTGTTTTTGCAGGTGCTGGTTAGCAAAATGAAAGTACATAACTCTACATTAAACGCCACATGGCGGCAAATTCGTTTGATTTATTTAAATTTCATATCGCAAAATATATTAAATAGCCACAGTAGTCAGGCCTATGAACTTTAAACAATTCAATTTTTTTTAGTTCTAATCTCAATTGTCTAGTGGTTATAAATTGATTTCTAAAAATAACTACAAAATGCAATGCGATAATTTACCATACTATTTATGGGCGAAGATCAAATTTCAGTGATGAACTGATTCATGTAATCATCACTCTTTTGACTCATTAGTCAAAGCCATTAGTGTCTGTAAAATTCAGATCGACAAGTTTGTTATCAATCTTAAATTATGAATATTTAACCGATAATATTTACGATTTTGTATAAAAATCACGTAAAATTTCATCCCTTTCTAAGGAAATGACAATTCTTTACGTTTCATTAGGTCTGATTGCGTCAATAACAATAATGTTCCTATCCAATAACACGTATGGCATGTCCTTTACACAAGAAGAACATGTCAACAAAATGACTTAATTTAACACGATGGGTATCGCTGTTTATTTGTTATATGTTGACTTCAATAAACTTCACCCTACTGAACATGTTTAATACAATTAGTGTCTTTATACTGTGTTGATGTTGACGACAGCATACTTTATGGGTTGCCGTCCATTCCATATAATTGGCACCTCTTGCGTTGGCGTTTTGGTGCAAGAGTAGATCTTCCTAAGAAAATATTTCATAGCGTTTATATGAAGCTGGAATAATAACAAAATTTAAATACATTATTCTAATAGCAAAAATTAAATCTGAGTTATTTTTAATAACATTTATTTGTCGATAATATGCTTTGTTTAACATGTATAATTTTTAAGGATAATAATATGTTGTATACATTGAATATATATTTGTGTAGATACAGTTGAATTTTTGTTATGCCTTCAATGTGTAAAACTGAGAATTCATTTATCAGGTGGTTTTAGGAATGAAAAATGTGAAAGGGTATCAAAAATATTATTAAATGGCTGTAAATAGTTAGGAAATATCTTGATATGATTGTGGCGAAATTATTCTGGGAAATTAAACAGGATAAAGGTAACATAAAATATAAAAATTTCAAAAATTCTCATAACCTGATTCATTGT
>JANSTS010001779.1:15689-28073 GCA_026546915.1 Sylvicola fuscatus
ATAAATAGTTTGGCTTGAATAATTAATGTTTATAAGTCATGATAACAACTCGACGAGTTTAGCAACAGTCGCAGAATTGAATTTCCTTGAAGAAATATGTTCGTACTCCATGTGTGTATAGAGCTATTGTATTTGCGGTTAGCAAACATTGAATAAATACGAGTTATTTATCAATATCCTGGCCTCAGGGTATAATAACTGTTTTATGAGAATCAAACTGCAAAGAGTGAGCCACATACGAATACAATTATATGAACTGTGCAGCATAAGTTAGCTGAGTTATTGGACACATTTTCCTTCACAGTTTGTACCGCGTCCATACTCAGCGCTGAGCCTCGGCGTCTTAACGTCTTTCCCGTCTTCACCCTCCTACCCCCATTCCCAGACAAATAAACATTGTGCGAAGACGACACATTTTCTACAGGAAATTGAACCCTGATGGAAATAATGTTCTATTAGCTTTTCGTGCTAACGAATATGCTACCACAATTTATGAGATACGAGTACGACCAGCCATTGCGGACGCTGGGTTTTGGGGTTTATCTTCACTAAATATGGGTAAACCCTCAAACATTTGTTAGGGAAATCAGGATTATTCTTTGTGTTCGGCGTTAGGAAATGTTTCTGCGAAGCTAAAACAATGGACACACGTAAACACGATGTATTGTAGCCTTTGTACGTTAATAGTCTTTGATCTTTGTCTAGTTACAGCCAATGCGAAATCCGAATTTTTTGATAATGCAAAGTATGTTTGTTATGTGAAAGGCCGACGACACGCAACGTCTAGAATTTGGATTTGCGGTCACTTACTGGACTAAATGTGGATAATCAGCAGATCAACATATTGCCAGAACAAAAAGGCTTACATTGTTAATTGCTGTCGTAGTTGTTGTTAGACATTTGCAGAATTATCAATGACTTAGGATTTAATTTAAAGAGAAACAAAACAAAGTTGGGGAATTTCGGAAAAATAAAAAAATATTCATGATTATTATGTATTTACTTTAGAAAAAGAAGTCGCTTCGAGATGGCCGTTGACTTATCTTAAATAGGGCGTCCATACATTGATGTACCTTCGTGGTACAGATTCAGTATTCGTGCATAAGTGAATACATTTTCTTAAGACCCGAATATATGGTGTCGAGTATATGACCATAGATTTAGCAAAATTGTAACACTCAATTTTAACACGGGGCAAGAGTCAACATTTGTTGCAGTCATATAAATGTTTCACGAAAAGTGGATTAAACAATGGCTTCTTTTGTCATAAGAACGAAGTGATTGACTTCTCAGCATGAACTTTATTGCATAATTCGGTCTCTACCAAAGTGTGCCGCAGAATTAAAGCCGTGTAAGATGGCAATTTAAGAAAATGACCTGCCCTTAGTATATGGCCAAAGGAATGGGTCAAAGTGAATTTATTGCATTCCAAGAAAAACATTTACTGCTCAACATTTATTGCCGAACAACGTGCCCATATAATCTATTCTGCGAGGCGAAGACAAAAGCATTATGATTAAGAAGTTAATTTTTTTATTATCATTTATTGCCAAAGGGGATTTCCATACAATACAACACATATATTTATGATTTGCCTTATTTGCATAAAAGAATATTACAGCCTCCAGTGTTATTAGGAACATAAAGTCTGTCGCCATCGATTTATTGAGAATTCTCGGAAATCGAGTGATCCCGTCTGTAAATTTTTCTATATTAACTTTATGGCCCATCCCCCTCTAGTTTAAGTAAATGTTATGAAATTTCCGGTGAAATAGTGAAAATCATATAGAAATTATCAAATGCAATACTTTTTTTTTTACTAAAACCTACATTTTATTCCTAAAGACAGATTTTGTGAATACAAAAAATTCAGTTTATGTAGATAGTAATTGTCAATGATCTACTTTATCATTACAGCCAATAATAGTTCGACATACATTAATATCATTTACTCGTTTATGTTCAACTTGATTAAAATAATCAACCGCGTAATGTAAACGATTATTAGGTGGATATACAATATCTACTCGTTTATTAAATGGGGAAAAGCTGGAACGTGAGGCACCAATAAAAACAAAATAACCGGCCGACACATGCGAAATATACAGAAACATAAGCCTATATGTACAACATATAACTAGATGTACATATGTTTCTCCAAAGAACATTATATCGCATTTTCCGCGTTTGATTTAGCTCTTATCAAATTTGTCTCCTCTGTCTATCTCATTTATTATATTATGTATAACTTTTCCTGTAGACCATAGATTATCCCCTCTCGAGGGATAGCAATTCCTTCAGGGGTTCCGAAGCATACCGTCGGCATCGGTGTTAACGCATATCAGCACACACCACCCATCTCAAAAACTCGGCTTCGGCCAATAGCATCATTTTTTGCGCGCATGCCCACTGCAGCGGCCCACACCGACGCAAAGCGTCTTCGAGCCTTGCTGGGCAGCCTTTTCAACGTGTGATAATTAAATCAGGCCTAACGACTTGATTAGTTATTACAATCTGCGGTCAGCACCACCTAAATTTCATTACGTTTATGGCCACCTCTGCTGAATTACTTCCTAGAAATACGGTCAACTTTCAATAATTCTGGTGCTCACTTTTATAGCCATGCAGTTGAATCGATGGTAAAGTAGCCGTTTTCCTGGAATGCTGCTCATTAGTTGGCTACCTTTTATGATGTCGCATTGAACGTTTAAAAATTAGAACATTTGACATCATAAGGTGTACATACATGTAGTACACTACTAATTTGAAAAAGTTTATCTCTTAAAATAATATTGGCTACTGCCTACTGTGTTTCGGTACGTAACTAATCTAGTGATGGGGGAATTCAGGTGAACTCTTAATCCTTTTCTTTGTTTGAGTAGAATTTAATATGCAAAATTATGTTATTTATGTGTGTATTCTTGGAAATGGCAAAGGGACGCTATTTATTACATCGACAAACTCGAGATGAACCATATGTTTCGAAAAGACGTTTGAAAATCTGTACTTTCTTAATAACTATTATATGCATTATGTATTCAAGATGAATTAAAACTTGAATATTAACTATGATACTAAAAAAAAAAAACTGTCCATTTGATTAGAAATAAAATATTTTCAGATTTTAGGACCTAAATCAAATGTAATTCTATTATTCTCCGTGATATGACAGAAGAAACGCAACTTTCTTTTCATTAAATTAGTGTAAAAACTTGGGATAAAAAAGGCGATGAATCTGCAGATTTAAATTAATAATAGTGATTAAGGGTAATTAACATTAATTAATCACAACTCATACTTTTTACCAATTGGTGCCCCTATGGCAACCCCTATGGTTCTAATTACATGTAATTAATTTACATGTTATAATTATTAACCCTGTTGAAGCGTCTCAAGATTTATTAGACTTTCACCTGTTGTTCGGCCTCTATCAAGCTAACACATTCACACATACCAAGGCGATTCCACGTGTCAACAAAGGTTGGTACTCTCATAGGTATACTGACTAGTGCTTTTAACATTTCCCCTTATCTATGAATACATATGTATTGCCGTACATTTACTTATATGATATGATTTGATCAATTTCTATGTACATTATTTAATTATTGTTCAATTTGTAAGAAAAATGATCAGATAAAAAACTTTTTTTTTAATCAAACATGGATTTTGTCAATAAATGTTACATTAAATATAAATACATTTAAAATAAATGTATCCTTCGATACAAATTGAATTGCGAATTTTCATTATGTTGTCACATATTAATGTTTGTATATGTTGTAAGCTCCCTAATTATGGGTAAGTATTAGTGGTGAGAAAGAAAAACACATGTACTCATAAGCCACCATACACACAAACAATTTTACACACATGCAGATTAGAGGGACAATTCGACATAACCAATTTGAGCACCTTATGGGTGAAAGAGCGACTGTGCAGAACAATATAATGCATATACACACGCACACACATGCAGATCGTGTGTAATCGTTGCTGGTGTGCGCTGTTGAAAGGCAAATAGTGGGGTTGGCAGCACTTGGCATGTCAAAACTTGCCTGTTATATACACTGCAGTCTGCAACCCCTAAGCACACGAGTAAATATACTTATATAAATTTGTTGAGTTCTGTCGTCAGCAGTTCAGTCGGTGATTGATGCTTGATTGATATTAACACGCCAATTATCCGGAGTAACAGCACTCGATTTGTGGGATGTTTTAAAATACCTTTGTGGATTGTTGTGAACAGTTTTAGTGTGTGTCTATACAGTGAACGAATAAGTGTTGTGAGCTAAGAAAAAAATATTTTAAAGAAAACAAATATAATCAGTTAAAATTTAAAAGATATTATCATAGTGAAAATGATGTCAAGTGCGCCACCGTCTACTTTGGGAATTCGCCAGTCACAAAACAGCCCGATTTCCAAACCTCGGGCAGTTTACAGTATAGATCAAATCCTTGGAAACCATCGGACCAAAAACGGTTAGTTATTAATAAACAAAAAAAAAATACAAGTTAAACGGAGTTCAGTGAATTATCCAAAAAAAAAAGAAACTGAAGAAAAGACTTTTGATTTACTAAAATTTACGAACAAAATGTTTCCTTATTTTAATCAGTGCCCGATTTTCGCGACGGTAAACTCACAATTGAGACGTTTTTCCTAAAAAAAAACAATTTCATTTCATTAAAAACAATTTTAAAATGTTTAACTCATAATTATTGTCAATAAATCCTTTAAATGCAAATATAGATCTAGCAGGCAATTGCCATTGCTTTTAATTCCGTTCGGAAATAATAAAACGTGAATATTTCGCGGAAAACGGAATACACGAGTGCATATAGAATACATGCCGCAGCAACAACAAAATTTCGGCGATGTTGATAAAAAGCGTTGCGTTTTTTTATGTTTTGCCATTCGATTCATGCTGGAACGACAACGCGCAAATATTTAACCTGGGCAGAGAATGCATTCAAATCCGATTATCCTTTTTTAACGAATTCGAGTTTTTCCTCCGCAACGATTGCGCTTTTTGAAAGTTATATAACGTAAATAAGTGAACTGAGCCACATATTTATGTATGGCCATTACTAGGGTACACGATTGACGATGGAAACAGCTAAAAAACCTGGTAATTTTTATTGCAATTAAATGAACGGGAAAATCGACTGCAATTACAAGGGATGACCGTTGTGTACACATTCGTACAATATACGCTGGCGGAGGCACCAAAAACCGTGGGCGCTCGACATCCACCCCAAATATTGTTTAACAATAGATTCATACATGTAAAGTCGTGCACTTTGTACTGCAATTGAATTATGCACTCGCTAGCGGCTGTTTGCAATTGCATCGATAACTGATTTAGTCTGAACTCTGAATCTAAATTTTCTATTTCTTCAACAACAAAAAATTAACGTCTCTGTTTATATGTTTTATGTGGTGGTTTATCATAACCATGCGAATTCGAGGAAACGTCATGCTGTGCTATCGATCCTTCAAAAACTCATAATTGAAAAATACCAACGTAAATAATATAATAAATAATGTTGGATTGGCCATTGCAATTTTCAATCTGTTCCACAAATATCTATATAAGAAACATTATTTCCTTTTATGCTACGTAATAACCAATAGATACCGCAGTCGATGGCAATTGCCAATACAAAATTAAGTCAACACTGAATAGGGTTGAGCAGAATGCGCAGCTTAAAAACATCGACAAAACATAAATAAACTCGTTTCAATATCGATGAATGCACACAATTCCTACCAAAGATGAAAAGAATTTTCAATAGATAACATCAGACTTTACCAAAGGCAATTTAGGAGCCAATCATAGCCAATTATTTTCCACAGACGTGTTTTTTAAAATTCCAGATTATGCCTAATTAATTGTAGTTAAATTTATAAGTTTTACGCACTTAAATCTTAATTGCTTTATGTTTTTTATTTTTTGTTTAACTAGACCAAGATGGCATGATAAAGAACGAGAATTCCCTACCCGAACACGACAATGGTGTTGACATCGAAAATGACGATGACATGCCCATGATGGGCGATATGGATGGCGGCGACCACGATCAAGGCGATATGAACGGCCGTCCTAGAAAAATAAGAAGGTATAGAGAACCTGGCCAAAAGTATATTTGTATTTTGTGACTAATTACAAACTTTGCAGATCTAGAACCACATTCACCACATATCAACTTCATCAGTTGGAGCGCGCCTTCGAGAAAACTCAGTACCCCGATGTGTTTACACGCGAAGAACTCGCCATGCGGCTCGACTTAAGCGAAGCCAGAGTACAGGTAATTTCTTCACCAATCATTAGTTAACAATTAATTGGTTCAATTAGTGAAACGTTGTTACAAATTGATATCATTACAAGCAATGCCAATTTTCACACATTTGCCGAGGGGCAAGAATGCACTTTGGCTTTTTGTTAGCCAACGATGCAAGCTGCACAGAAAATTTGTGTGCCAAAACAGTATTTTAGTGGAAAAGCAATTAGTGCCACATTGAATCCAATCATTCAGTCTTTTATAGAGTTATATGGACTTATGTCAATAAATAATTGTTTAAGGGAGATTCTCATCACTTTAAGTGGTTACATTGATGAAATTCACGTTAAATCGCTATTAAATCTTAATTCGAGATTACAAAGAAAACATGAGCCGCCCTTCCATCAAATATTGAGTATGACGTACCTTTTATATCCGTCCGAATTATCTCTTCTTCTATTTTTTATGGACTATTGAATGGAATGTAAACATGAGTGCACAGGGGTGCTAGGGGTGAGGAGTGAAATAAAGGTGAATACCGAATTGAGACCGGCTCAAATCCCAATTTGAGTACATTAAATCCAAAATAATTGCTACACATCGCTGTGTATTTAAATTCGCCGCGACCGTGGCCTCTGACTGGCGCTGGGACATTCTCGGCGCTCGTGTGTTGCCCTCTTGTTGTTTGGCATGAAAGGGATGAGTGGCCCTATTCGAACAGAGCGCTGCTTGTAGCAAGTCACAAATCAAATTGTGCCTGAAAAATTGCTGAAAAGGATTTTAAAAACGTTTCAACCGCACCACCACCCTATTTAAGGATCGACACTGTGCGAAAGTGAGAGACAGATAATTGCCTATATGTCGTAAACAGGGGAATCGTGAAATTAGTTTTAAGCTTTTTGTTAGGACAATAGCGAAATGATTATCCTAATGCATACTTAAAGTGGTGCACATGTATATGAATGCAGCAACACAATGAGGGTAATCTAGATTGTAGCCCCCTTGAAATGATGCATGTAAATAAATGTCTCAACGTACGAGGATGTGTGTGCATGTAAGTTGTTGAATGCTTTTGCCATAGTGCAGCCAGCAACAGTCGCACTCGCCTGTGTGAGTAGGAGGCGAACTCGTGTGGCAAATTGGGGTTTACATAGTTCAGGACTTTAGGCTTTTGGGCTCACTCATCGGCGGCGTACTCACCATTCATTCAAGAACAATACACGAGGAAATCCGATGACGATGAAATTAGTTGAATTGAATTAAATTGTATATGTTCCATGTGTTAAGCAGAAAATTATGCACATTAATCTAGTGGGCGCCCGTGTGTGGGTCGGGTCCACTGCTTAGCTGTTCGCTGTTGGCATTTATGTGAAAATGCCGTACTCTAATTGGCGCCAATTATGCATAATACAAATGGGCATCAATTAAATGAGTTTTGGAAGTTATGCAATTTTCATTTTTATGCGCTTTTAACACATCCTTTCCCGCTCGTTGGGCATTATTTTAATTATATCTTATGAGCGCCACTTAAAATGAAGTGAACACCTTTTGCGCGCTGCTTTAGGGGTGAACACTTTTTCCGAATCATGCTGGAAGTTGTTCCTAGTATCGCAGGATTAAATTGTTACCATGGGGTTCTCTCTGTCGGTTAATCCGTAATGTTATACATGTTCCTTTAAATCGCAATCAATTACATTACAATTGCATACAAACAACTTAAGTATCCATTGAATTTAATTGTGATGGGCGCATGCGCCGACAACTCATTTGCATACGTTAAGCATCAACTCGTTGAGTTATTGTACGGCTCAACTCTATTAAAGTGTCGCACATTGTTGCCATTGGGACGGACTTGTCAAATTGCTACTTACACACGGCAGCTGAAAATTTACATGCGACGCGCGATTATAGCGATTAAGTCGTGGGAAAATGAGCTACTTCTTGTCAATTTGGTGCAAGCGACGCTTTAGTGTGGTGATGAGAATCATTTAACTTCAACTTCAGTGCTTTCGTCGCTTTAACAACTCCAAATGAAATGATTCCGATAAAGGATACGGAAATTGAACACCCCTTCTAACCATTTCCGCTAATTTACCCCAAATATACCGAGTATAATGTGAATACGCATAATTTGAAGCAATTTTCCTTTTTGAGACAACTTCCAGTCAGTGTAGAGCTGAGTAATGACGCGTGCAGCAATCCTGAAATACCGCCGGTTAGTTTTAAAGTGACTTACAAGTTTTCACTGATATCTTTGATTTGTACAAATTTTTTTTTTTTTTGTGAATATTTACACACTTGAACATAATGTAATTTCTCCCTCGTATGTTCGCTTTTGCTCGTACATATGTATTTGCTGCATTGAGTGTAATTTTCCTCCAATTTTCTGAGCCATTCAATTCAATTGAGTCGGAATGATTTTAAACGATTCACTTAGTGAATAAAACGTCATCTAATTGACAATATGCGCCAATTATCTCGCCAATTATCTCTTGATGGTGAATTGTGTAGCGCGAGCGGCGTATCTTTGTGTAAATCCAATACGGAAGCACGACTTGTGTGGATGGAAATGAGGGATGGGGGTGGTGGGGGTGTGGTACAGCGTCGAAGTGAGACGAATCTGTACGACTTTTGTATCCGTGTGGACCTGGATCGAATAAAAGGGACGATTTTTGTGACGGCTTCGCAATGCATTAGTTGCCTTTGCTGGTTTCAGGCTTATGTGCAGTTCGATGATATATTGAAAGCCACTCGTACTTTGGTAATTGAATGACAAGTAAAAAAACTACTTTTGTTTTTAATGATTTATGAACCAAACGGGCTGTGGTTTTAAAACAATGGCGTCGACAGGATAAGAATGCCACAAATACAATGATTGCACGTCGTTGTTCTGGCATTTTCGTGTTAATGCACATTGTCCTGAGCATTTAAGTCTATCTACCTGCATGTACTTAGTGCCTATACCTTTTTTTATCCTGCCTCATGCACTCAGTAAATATGAAGCAGCACTTTAGCAGTGATTTCTTCGTCAGGGGGTTGGTTTACTTATCATGCGGCAATGTACGTGTATATGCGAATATGTGCAAATATGCTCCGTATAGCAAACGCTGTAACAATCCGCGGTCGTAGCAGTGGGAAATCGTCCTTGTGGGTGAGAATGTGGTTTTATATTCGGTTTTATTCGCACAGTCCTAAAAGCTACTCAAGTCGCTTCGCTTGTATTTATTATACATCTTTCGGCACATTCTCGTTTAAAGGCAATTACCATCCAATTATTATTTCATTTAAAGGACTCCCCCATTCGCCAGTTCTGACATGCAGCCATTGTCTGCTGTAGAAACGGCTCTTCTGGCCGCACGAGTGAGAGGGTGGCGCGGGGGCTGCTGCGCACTTATGGGTGGGAATTGGATAGATGCAGCAGGCAAATGGCTGTGTAGAAAGTACGAGAAGGGAGTTAACGAAATAGACATCCATTTCCGATTGGATAGTATTGTTGGAAAATACAATACAGGCAATTTGATAACGTCGAATTTCCACAAAATGCAATGCAAATCTCTGATTACGATTTATGCTGTAAGCAATGTAAACTCTTGCAGCGAACGTGTGCATCTGCACTGGCTATCTGTCTGTTTGTGTGTGTTGTGCAGATAATAATTGATTTCCAAATTTCATGGAATTGCTGGAAAGTGTTGACAATCGTCTTCAATCCGCCAATTTGAGCAGCAACTGGATACATAATCTCGAGTAGTAACAACTAAATATTTGCATACTTAACTGATGCCAATTTCCATGTTTTTGGAACAAATTTAATTTAATATCTAAATAATAATTGTGTGTCCAATACTTAAATATTTTTCTTATTTATTGCAGGTTTGGTTTCAAAATCGTCGCGCAAAATGGCGTAAGCGCGAGAAAGCTATGGGCCGTGACACTTCCGCATACTTGCACCATGACCAAGGTAATTATAGTTATAATTAATGGATTTTGTATAAAGGACGACTAGCCAGAACACAAGAAATTATGCTCATTGCAATTTAACAATGATGAATGCCACCCCAGCAATTAACATTAATAATAATAACGCGATGTAAACAAAAGGTGCATTAAAATCTCTGCGGAATGTATTTTCCCCATGGCGGCATGTGGGCAATTCAATTGGCCTCACAACCACCACGATTTGGTCACCTAACCAGTGTGAATAACGCCCGGGAGTCAGTAGCCGCCGCGGTCGCCACCCTCCCTATTTGTGTCCACGCTGCCCATACACTGGCACTGGCACCAGCTCGCTGTGAAACCGCGTATCAACAGTGAAACAACATTTCTGCCTAATGACATCAAACGTGGAATAATTGTTGACATCGTATTACACATATTGCTAAACAAACAAGTAAACACACATCCCTGGCTCGGACTGGCGGTGTTCCAACAGTAACATTTCGTCCGCTATAATTAAATATCAATTAACAGCGATATTCCAGTGCAGTTAGCATGTTTACCGTAAGGGTGGAAGGGTGTTGGTGCTGTATGGGAAACGCAGCGGACTTACGCGCTGGGGTGGTGCTACATGGAAATTATTTTGAAATTAAATCAAATATGCCGATAAGATTTGTATCGCTTAATTACAGTTTTGTGTCGGCTCTTATCCTTTTTCGCTTCCTGCACTAATTTTGTTTTGTCCTCTGATGTACAACGTATTTAATTGTACTATTTTGCTTTTGTATTTGCAGGACTGCCAGAATTTCCAATGCCCCTAACGATGCCGCACAATATGACACATCCGGCCATACCAACTGAATTCTGGCCGCCCAGCTTTGGCCTCCACCCGTTCAATCCATCGCTGTTACACCAGAACATCGTGCCCAACTACAAGCTGCCCAACTTCCATGCGCTGCTGTCGCAGTACATGGGCCTGAACAATCTGGGCATATTCGCGTATCCGCAGAACTTGTCGATTGGCAACCGCGTCAGCCCAGAGAACAGCCCCAAGGAGAGTCCTCCACGGGAACTGGAGAAATAAATTCGACCGGAGAACACTTGTGCATTTTTTTTCATTATTTATTCAATATAGCTTTAGTTATGACTAATATGAACCATTTAAATGATTAAACGTTCAAAACAATAAATTATAGATATACTTATTATAATATAAGATATTATTGCAATTTTCTTAATTCGTTGCGCCGATAAAACGGGTAAATCTTGTGAAAAGTAAAAAAGTGATTGTAAATAGTTTCAAGTTATTGTATAAGTAGGTAGTATATTCGATATAAAATATGAAATATAATTATAATGTACACCGTTTAAAATGTATTAACTATTCAGTTATAGTTTAAATACCAAAATAAAAAAAAAATATTTATTTAAAAAATATTCATTTTCTAAGGACATTTCTAAACATTTCAGTAGTTTCTTTCAAGATTGAGCGAAGATACGACTTACGAGTATGACGGCAATTTATATTGGTATGTGGTGTAAAATCAAATTAACTAAACAAATTTGTTTTTTATCCCAAGGTCATTCTCAAGGTCTGTTATTGACGAAAAATTATTGTTTTTATTTCTCTCGATAACTAAATGTTGTTACTTATGTTAAATTATATTATTTTAGGCTCTTTTTGATATATGTCAAATCTCAGCCGTTCATATTTTATAACCCAAAAAGTACTTTTTTTTAATTTTAAAATCTATGTAACCCTTAACCCCTTAGTTAAGTGCTTTTACAATGTTTTACATGAGTGTTGGTCAAGGTAAGTCAAGGTCAAAAGCTCATATGTTCAAGGGAAACTTGCTATTTTTATTTTCATTATCCCCAAAACGGTTTGCTTTTTTGGCCTTTTTCCTTCCCTAAATATACCAAAATTTTTGCTGAACATTTAAAGGAAAAATATTCCTTCCTTGTGCCGGGCTCTCCCTACCGCGTGTTTTATGAGTGTCTATTTGAAAATGTTATGATCTTACTTTTTATTTAAAGTCGGTTAGAGTAATGAAGGAAGTCTCAAGTCTCCCTTTCACAGTGTCGTTCCAGGGTATTACTAGTCACTCGATCAATTACTTTTATGGATAACATGTTAATAAACATTTGCCTCCTTGTTATTCCCGTTAA
>JANSTS010001790.1:17911-28046 GCA_026546915.1 Sylvicola fuscatus
CCTTGAATGCGTCGCGTTTAATAAAATGCAGACGACTCTGCTCACTGATGGCTTGATGTAATAAAACGGAACGTATTGAATACACATTTTTAATAAATATAATATAAGAACGAATAAATATATAATAAAAACCTGATAATAATAACTACACACGAACGTATGGGGAAATAGTGGAAAACATATTACGGCGATAAGATGTGAATGCGCGTGTGAAAAATGAATCTGTTAATAAATGCATTGATGCATGGGTCAACTGCGGCATGGTTTTAGAGTGTGTTGGTATATTGAAAAGCGATTAAAAGCGCTTAAGACCTGTATTGTTGTGCTTGGACGCTTCTAATATTAATGGTAGTTGAGGTTCAAAGGGCAATAGCGAAGAGGCAGCGGAGTGTTGGAATCCATTGCCTGTTTACGACCGATGAATAATGATGTATATCATACATGGGATAAAATACGATAATCGGAATGTGCGAAGCGTGCCACAGAAGAAGGATATAAGGAAGAAATTGTTAAGACAGTCTTAAATTGCATAAGATTATCATTATAGTAATTATTATTAATAAAAATAATATTAAAACTGGTTTTCAATAAGATAAAATGATTTGAAATCTTCTTCCGTGTCTAATTTTGTTACTTTTAAAAACGAGTGAATATTTTTGAAATTGGTGAGCAATATAAAAAAAAAAAATATGAAAATCAAAACCAAATGTAATGAACAATTTATAACAAACGATTATCAGAAAAAAAGTAAAAAATGTTTAATAAAAAAATGGTAATATTACCTTCATTCCTCAATAGCTGACAGCTCGTTTGGGACGACAAGAAGGCGTCGAAGCGCACGATCGTTTCTCTATACGCCTGTCAAATTATTGTCTTTGTTTATTCGTATTTGTGTTATGGTTTAATGAACGCGCGCCAAAATCCTCAAAGAGATCATCAAAGCCGCACAAAAGGAGCCCATACAGCTTCAGAAGGCCGAACCACAGATTAACTCCTCAGCAGCAAAGCCCGTAACGCATTCGCACAATCACAACACCTTATAGTTACAAGAAGTTTTGCGCAACGAAGCGGCAGCTCAGGAATACATTGACTGTAGAGCCGCATTCAATTGACGAAATGTAATTATTTCGGATTACCGCATTTTCTTGCAAGATATTTTGTACACTTAAGTTGGCTGGCCGTCGTTGGCACATTCATCTAATGCGGGACGGAGCGTTGTCGAGGCAGAGCCGACCGGTGGCATAATAACGCACAAACAATAACATTACACGTATAATGATCTTTTGCAATGTACACGGATAATCCCACTTGGTCTGCACTCGGCAGCATATGCGATTTCCTATTGAGCTCAATAGACCCGGTATGGAATTAAAAATCGGCTACTCGACATAATCTCATCACACAAGACTCCACATCAGCGTAAGGCGTTCCGCAGGCATTAAGGCGCAATTCAATTGATCGATGATCGCAATAATCTAATCAGACTTCCATGGTGAAACTCACATTGGATGGAAACTAATTTTTACTTTGACCGATTACATTTTAATTGCACACTAAGCACACACACACACACACACACACACACACTCTTGGGTTGATTAAAAAATGAAAATCACAAAACAAGTGCCGCGGCGCGCAATGACACACGGACTGACTGTACAGCGTCCAGCGCACACATCACGTGCGTGTATCCAGTTGTGGCCGGTGGTTTACCAGGAGACAGCACAGATCGACCGTCCAGACAACTTGGGACGGATACTTTTTTATTTGTATATGCACAATGTTTTTTGGAAACGTCCGACAAAAGCCCACTAAAACAACGTGTGGCGAGTGAAAAAGCTCTTTCCCGTCGCCGCATATAACCGCTTCAGCTGAATTCTCGCTTACGACTGACTTTGAACGAGGCGTTTTTTCTGATGCTGTCAGATGGATGAACTATATGAACATGAAGTGGAAGCGATAATATGGGGAGAGCGAGCACAGCGGAAAAACGTATAAATTATTTATGTATGCCGCCGATATATGTACACATTGCGCCGCGCCGAGCAAAGAATACCGTGTTCAGGCATTTAGAAGCGTTCATGTTCGTGTGCCTGGTACACTGGTGGACTGGATGGGATAAAGGCCGATTTATGATGAATTTTTATGAAATATATGCGGTACTTGAGAAACGTGCGCGCACACATAACGCGTCTGACGGGTGTGAAAGGGCTATTCTAGTGAAGAGCTTTAAAGCTTTCGTGTCTTTTTTTTGTTAGGAATTGCATCGTAATGTTTGTCGATTGGAGAGCAGTTGAAGGACTTACCATTTTTATTTATATGAACCATTGGAAAAGTTTGCGTTGAAATGTGCTGCAGTACTTATACGGTGGCCTGTCATAGTTTTTGGTATGGAGTTGCGATATCAAATTTATATTTCATGATTCCCACTTTGCCTGGGAAGTGTCGGTATGGGTGAGCTGGTGCGTGGCGCAATCGAGTGCCGATTGGTTGCGATGGCGAGGCGTGTCTTCCCCGTTCAGCAGTGCTTTTTCTCGTTGCGCATAAGCCAACTTTTACTGCATTTAATACAATAATGTACTCCATAATATTTTATGCTGGCCCGCTTTTTTGCCGCTACTAAATTCTTATGTCAACATGCGCATCGCGGCTCACCAGCTCGACTTTATTTTTCTTTGGCGAATTGCTTTGTTTTCATATAGAAAAGGGAGCATCCCTTTTGTTTTTATGTGTTTATAAATTTTATTTACCCTAAATTTATTACATATTCCATGTGTTCCATACATTCCGAATCAATATCTTTTATAATCAGTTATATTGTTTTATTAAATAGTTTAAGCTTATGCACATTCTCTGACCATTTCGGGTTGAAAAAGTCGAGGACAAGTAAAACGTTCCTTTAATGAAAAGTCTGCAAAGTAAATAATTGCGTTAACTCACCCTCGAAACGCATGCACACGTGGATAACTCAATCAATCACACTTGAGTTGAAAACGTTAATTCAGCACAATTCCACAGTTTCGATGGTTCGATTCACATATCGTACCTCTCACTCATTTAGATGTATGTGATGTGTACGTAAATCTTTGCCCTGTCGATTTTCCACATGAGTTGACAGTTTCTCTTGTCCGTGCATGGAAATACCCACGAAGCTGCTGCCGCCTGTATTTTCTGCACAATTCTTTCTTTCCTTCCATTTCAAATTTAGGATTGTACACAGCAAAAATAATCACACAGGAGAAGAAAAAAACCCTCGATAATCGCATTTGAATATTCAGTCGAGATTTTGTTTTGCCTGACTTTTTGTTTGGCGTACAAAACGAATGGCACCCGCTTCATACATCCGAGCTGGCCCAATGTCTGGCGTAGACAATCGTCACAATGCGGGGGTGTTCTTTCGTCTTCATGTCGTATGGCCAAATTTATGTTATATTGCTTTTCGGGTTGCTGCTCATTCTGAATAGTTTGTTTGTATATGGATGATGCGTGTTGTGGTTGTCGGTTACTTATGGAATTTAGGACTATGAAACCACACGTGATGTTTCAATTTTGAAAAGCTCCATTCAGCCAATAGTTTCAATGGGTTTATAATATAGTCGCAATTGTGTAGTGTGGACGGAGTTAATCATAATTTTTGCAAGTCAATTTTTGAAGGCATAACAAATCGATTCAATAACATATTTCAGATAAATTACTATGAGGGTGGTCGAAATAGGGGATGGAGAGATTAGACAACTTTTGTGCATGAATTATTATGTAATTCTTTTGTATTTTCAAAATGATTATATGATATAAGTCTTTTATTGTTTTTGATGTGGAAAATTGTTTGAGAATTCGTATTTTTAATATAAAAGTCCCTATTTCAATGTGATGGTAAAAATATAATCTTAAGTGATTCCATTGAAGTGATAACTTACATTTAATCGTGTTGAAATAAATACATTTTTAAGTCCTGGAAAATCTTCAAAATAATAACATATAAATCACTTTATTCGTAATATAAATAAGTGGTATTACAATTTCAAAAGCCACAAACGAAAACCCATCATCACACGACTAATCAATCATCGAACCAAATAATGGATCTGTATGATCGTTGATCATGTCCTCCGTTTCTCCTTGTATACACTTAAGGGCATGAGGATCACATAATCATAACCGTAAAGCGGCCAGCGCTCTACCACACGCACCGCCATATTCATTCGCGCGTATGTGTCGCCTTTTGATAGTCATTTCAAAATTGTCATTTATCATCGAACGAATGTACACCGATTGATGGATCCGATGAATTCCTCAATCCTCCTGCTGGCACTTTGGCATTGTTGATCGTTTCGCCTCATGTTGATATATTATAACCCCATATGTTTATGTGAATGAATAAAAATATTGAATACAATTGACATTGTGGCAGCAGCGTGCAAATGGCAAAACACTCCAAAACTTGATACTCATTGCATTTAAAGGTGATTTTGTACACTGAAAACTCTCTCGCACAAAAAAAAAAACAAAACAAAACAAAAAACAAACCGGCCGCCCCGGTCATTTGTTCTATTATTCGTGTTCGGGTACATGGACGGACGCGCCAGACACCCATAGAGGAGTCGTGTATTTCGGCGTTTCCTCTCATCTTGGAAATCGTTTTGCCTTCTTGATAATCGACGACTTCTTTTAACACCTACCTATATAGTTGCTTTCTGTTTGCGGTGTTTGTGTTAGGTCCAATGGCGGCACAATGAAAGTTGCGCTATCACCGTCCTGGGCGACGGCACGGGATGGCAGCGTCATATTTGTCATCTTCATTTGATATATGAATTTTTTTTTCTCATGAAAAAAATAAGTTCTTAACCTTACCACTCTGATGAGTCGTCAAAGGCTTGACTTCTGCATTAAAATATGTTAAGCATATTCAAACAATTTTTCCTTGAATTTTTATGACTATAGGGAAAAAGGATCAAATGTTTTACTGAAAGTAATGTAATTAAACTGCCACAAATAAATTGGTATTTTTTTTATTTTTAAATAAGGTTCTGTACATAATGAGTATATAATAAATATTTAATTATTAACTTATAATCAGGAATAGTCACAACTAAAGTCGTCTGTTCAATTAAAATTGCATTCAAAAACATTCACATTAATAACAATTATGCATAAATAATACAATACAATATACAAAAAAACATGTGTCTGGGATAAGTAGCCCATGGCCAGTCCGAAAAATATTTCTAATATATGTATATTTACAATTTGAACGCAGCCGTGGAACGATGCCAATAACACACTTGCGTACGTTTAACTGAATCTCTAAAGGAGTACATTGGTTGTCAATTGCAGGTTAATCTCATAAGGATCTGTGAATTTACGCATATGTTTAGGTGTAAATAATTGTTAATAAATTAACGCAAAGTCGCGCACAAAAATGCCATTACTTTTTCGCTTGCCCGTTGTCGTGTACTTCTTCTGGCGTGCCCTGGCATTCTGGAACCACACCTGCGTCACCCGCTTACTGAGACCGGCAATCGTGGCAATCCGCTCCAGGTCATGCCCATCCGGATTGCTGTCAATCTCAAAGTTTGTCTGCAGTATCTGCAACTGTTCCTCGGTGAAGGCGGTGCGGACTCGCTTGATTTTCTTTTTGCTATTGCCATCCTCGTCGAGACCATCTGGGGAAAAGCGATCGTCGTTGCGATTATTATTGTTAAAGTCGTTGCAGTAGAGATGCGAAACGCCGCCGTTCGGTGAGGACGTCACACTCTCGCTGCCGATGGACGACTTACCATCGCTAGAGCCAGTCTCACTCTCGACCGTCTCCATGTAGTGTTCACGACACAGGATTTGATCGCCGACCAGTGCAAACTGTTCGCCAGTGGATAGTTGGCGGCCACATGTGTCACAGGCGAAGCACGCCAAGTGAAAGACATGTTCACGGGCGCGACGCACCCAATCTGTGGAGGAGATGACGCGACAGCAGCGGGCGCATTTGGCACCGAAGCTTCTGAAGGAAATCAACTGTTTTAGTATTTCATTTTCCCATTGGTTAATTTGCACAAAACATTTTCTTTGGGAATGGACATTTACAATACCAAATACTTACTTGATGTAATCAGCCTTGCAGTATATTTGATGGTCCTTAACGAAGCACGTGGTCTGTTGGTCCAGCGACAGCATACACATGCAGCATCGTAAACATGATCCGTGCCACGAGTGCCCACCAACCTCGAGCACGTATTTGTCTGAGATTGGATCATCACACGCTGTGCATAATCGATATTCAGACTGTGAGTAAAACATAAGGAAAGCAAATTGTTAGGATTAATTGATTTCAATATCTGAAGAACGTTTTTTCTTCATTAAACGACGCCAAACTTCAAAGACGATCACACTCTCTGTGGTCTATAGCGATTCTCACGACTGTCACCTATCGTTGTGACTTGTGTATCTATTCGAATAGGGCCAATTTCAGTGGTTCGTCAGTAAGAAGTGGAAAAATGATATGATGGGCGATGGCGCCCATATATGACTCTATAACTTTTATTGTGGCAACAGAATCACATTGTGCCCGGTAGGGGCGCTTGAAAGACAATCCCTCCTCTTTAGAACTGTGTTGTTCTTTTCATGTTCGCACCAATATGTTGTTTGCTTACCTTCGAGGGTCTGCATTTAATAGCTTGCGTAATGTAATATTTCATATGTGAAACCGAACATTTACAGCGCTGTGAACCTAAATAGGTGAGGAGGGGAATTGAGTGTGTGGTTGGGCGCGACCAAATTGTCACGGTTAGTGAGTTTTCCATGAATGCTTTTATTATTTGGTCTTGGTTCCATTTGTTAGACTTTACTTGGCGTTGTACGCTGGTTCTACAACATATATTTAACGTCAGATTCCCTTCGATTGATCGTTTAAACTCAGGGGCTGTTACATATGTAATCTCTTCTGATTCTGCGAAATTTGGAGACAAAGAATCTGACTGGTTTGCTATATATTTGATTTTTAAATGCGGGTTTCGACTGTTTTTATGCCTTTGAATAATGTTGCATTTTATTATGAACTAGTTTGCACCTAACCTTTTAAATCGCGAATTTCGTTGTTTATTGCCCATTTTTGTAGTTGCGAAATTAGCATGGAAATAAGTCTTTATGTTTATAGTTGACTTATAAATATGCCAATTTACATATATTTAGATAAGTTTTAAGTTAATGACAATAAAAATTATTGACTTTGAAGTAAACAGAAAAAAACATAAATTTTATGACATTGGTATAGTTTTTAAACAACATTTTGTAAATGAAAAATATTAAAGAAGAAACGATATTAACATTTGTAAAACATGGGTATACTTTTGTAAATTGCAGTAGATAAAAGATCAGTTTTTCTTTGGAATAATCAAATTCAATTTATCAAGAATTTCATCATAAAACGATTACTTATTACAATAGAGATAAAATATCATACTTTGATGTTGCAATAATATAAATAAATGTTCTACGCTAATGAATGAAAGCAATCCAATTAGATAGCAAAACATATTGAAAACGCGTCACAGGTAAAAGTGATTAGCGGATTAAGCTGTCAACGCGTCAATTTAAGTGATTTTTTCATACACATTTTACAGACGTCGATCAGTTGCATAATAATAATTTAAACAAAAATGCGGGCTGTCACAAAACCAAATTATGGACACAAACTGAAATAGTGCAACAGCCTTGACATGTGGACAGATACACGTAACTAATACTGGTTTTATAATGAAGTCAATATAATCACAATTCACGTGAGCCGACGCGACGCGCCGCGTGCTCAATAATTTATATTGGTATGCCTTAATTATTATTTAATCCATAATCAGTTTTTCGTCACATTATTTATAACACACGAAGAAGAGGTGTCAAAATGAGCGATACATATATTAATTAAAATGCACTAATTTTGTCACCTATTATCAGTCAAACTGTTTATATTAAAATGTTTTAAGTACATGCATAGAATATTTATTAACGTGAACTTGATGGTTTTTGTTACAAAAATTTTGCAATTACAAATTTTCCCACAAACTGATTTGCTGTTTTTTTGAGAGTAATTTGAAGAATTGTTTCTGAAAATCGCATAAATTTCTTTTATATACATCTTACATCCGTCTTCATTATCATCTATTACTTAAACAACTTGTTTATGATTATTTATTAAGGAGGAACGTTACAGAATAGAGGTCCACAAATTTGATGCTATGCCGAAATATCGATGACATCAAAATTAATGATAATTTAAAATTCAATGGGTGCGATCAACACGAGAGTTTAAACTTCTGTAAAATCTGCTGGATCAATCATTTAATTTTTTTGTATAAATTTCTCTATCATTGAATATTATTGATAGTAAATAATAATTTGAATTAAATTAATGTTGAAATAAATTTGAACATCAAAAAGAAAGTTAAAATGTGACAAAATGTGAAGTCAAAATGAAGATCTCTGTGGCGCCAATCCGACTGCAGCACATCCCGTTGTTATCGATAGAATGTTTGCTTCGACAATTTATTGCATAACAGTCAGAACATAAAAGTTTTAAGGAAACACAGCATCCCTCAAGTGGCAATAGAATGGCATTTGTTTAAAATTAAAAGAGTCAACGAAGTTATGAACACGATAAACGGCAAAGGTGCTGAGGATGAAAGAGAAACATTTACAACAAAGGAAAGGTGTTTGAGGGATGAAATCATACGTTTTTGTGGCGTGAAGTGTGCTATTCAGATAAACGTTGCGAAAATCACTGCGGGGGAGCATTTACGAGTTACTGGCTTGGCATGCCCATAGGGCATCGTTGGAAGTTGAAGTACATCTGCGGCTTGTGTTATTGTTTAGCATATGCTTTCGATCATAAAAGACTGACAATAAAATGTCCATTTGGAAGTACATACGAATTAAGTTTCGAGTAGGATTTAATGGATTGGTAATTTGGACTGTGGAATGTTGGTTTTGAAGCTATTCAAGTGTGGCAATTCAATTATATGTGAGTACATGCAATGACAACTAATTCGCAAATTATAACACTTATCGATTTGAATCATAATAATGATATGTATAAACTTTTGTTTTATCAAGTATGAAAATGTCTTGTTTTTTTATTGGTCGATATTCACGCGATTGTTAAATGTAAATATTGTAGTTTAGTAATTACCTTCATGTTGAAATATGAGCCGAGAATATCCTTATTATACAGGAGTTTGTTATTTTGAAACAAATTTTTTTTTGTTCACACAAATTTATTTATTTTTTATTAATTTCTTTAGTTTCATTTGAACAACTTATCACCGCACACTCACTACTGAATAAACACTAACAATTGCTATAATAAGGAACCGCACTACTTTCTACGTCGTAACGGTAACTTGCATTGAACATTCACGAGATTAAGTTAACACAACAGACCATTTACTCAATGCATGCAGTTCGACCGATTTCAATCAAATTCCAAAGTGAACTGAGCCACTTGAAAACGATCTGAAGAGCTCTGCAGAAAATCAAACCCTGCATCCAGCTTTTAAACTGGTTTTCCAGTATCGCCGTTCCTCATTGGCTCTTACCGGCACTGTGGGAGGTGCCATTCAAGTCACGCCTCCGGTACATTTTTCATAAGAATCAATATGCTAAGGGGGGAGCGTCTTGTTTCTAAAATGGTGCGCTGAAAGCTTTTCGGGTTCAGCAAATGCATACAAATCAAATCTCCTTTAAATCTTTAAGAACCACTTTAAAATATTGAATGGGAAAAATATTTTAACAAGCAAATTGACACTTGAAAATCGGATTTGGGTATAATAGATGTTATAACACCGCATATGACAAACGCCGCTTCGGTGTTTGGACTCTGGATGTATTGATTTGTTGGTTCAATTTGAATTTCAATAAGGCAGTCAAGTGGAAAATAAGAAACATCCTAAGGGATTAGCCTGTAAGGCGCATGTTTTCTTTGTTTACTGGTTGGCAGAAGTAGATATGTGACAATATGTTTAGTTTATACTGTTTATGCATATATATATAAATATTGTATAAAGAACGCGCTGGTGCATGTAAGGCGATTGATTTTCTTTGTGGTTTAAACTTACATTTACAATATAAATATGAGAAATTGAATTCTTTG
>JANSTS010001801.1:0-14790 GCA_026546915.1 Sylvicola fuscatus
ATTTTGGAAGCGGTGAAGGACAATCTCAGTTTAGTTCCAGTCAGTCGCAAGAACAAGGCGGCAATTCGGGAGCATTTAATTTTGGAAGCGGTGAAGGACAATCCCAGGTTAGTTCCAGTCAGTCACAAGGACAGGGCGGCAATTCGGGAGCTTATAATTTCGGAAGTGGTGGACAATTTGGTGGTGATTTCACTAGTTCAGGTTCATTAAATTTTGGAAGTGGTGCTAAATCTGATGTCGCGTCAAGCGGATCAAGATCATTTACACAGCAATACAATCCAGCACAAGGACAATTCTATAACAACATTCAATATTTGCCACCACAAAAACAGATTCCACAGGGATTCAATCACAACAACTTCCAATACGATGTGAGCACCAATCATCTTCGCACTAAAGTTCCAGTTGGCAACATAGGTCCAGCCCATAGTGTCGTGAAGATGCATCACAGCGATGTTGGTCTCGTCACCAATCATCATTCATTCGGTGGGGCTGTTTATCCTAGTAACTCGTACAGCTTCTACGAGCACGAACAACCCATTCACTACTACTAAGATACTGTTAATTTAATTTCTTTTCTTTTTGTTTAATATGTACATTTTTATGTAAATTATAATGTATTCAGGTTTAGTTTAGAAATCACCAATTCAGCACTCCATAACCAATAAATTCCAATTTATAGCAGCTGTGAGTCAAAAACATCGAACTTCTGGCCAAACGCGAAATCTTCCAAAACATTTTCTACATTCGTATTGCAAAATTGAATTATTTTCGTGTTGATTTTTACCGTATGTAACGACATATTAACACCGCCTCGCGACAGCCAACAGAGTACGCGAAGCGATGTCCGGTCCTCGGGACAAAGCGCGGAAGACCGCGCGATGAAGCAACAACATTTACGTGTAAATAATTATAACAGAAATAAAGAAACAAATAAAAAATGAAAAGCAAAATGTTTGTATGTGAAGCACGTTTTCATTGCGCCTTCTTCTTCATCATTATTGTGCTTTATGTTTTTCATGTTAAAACAATTTCATTTTCAATTTTCTTTCGAGGTGAAATTAGCCCAAAAGGTGGGCGATGGTGTCGTCTTCACGTTATGGGAATTTCTGCTGCAGGTATTCGTAGGCGTACTCGTATACCAGCAACATGATGGCACCGCCAGGTCCCAATCGCATAACTTTGGGCACCAGACCCTTGTAGAGGGCGGCAAATCCTTCCTCTTTGTAGACAGTGGCCATCGACCCGAAGGTGGTCCGATATTTTATTTCACCAGCCACTGGTTGAGGACCCTGGAAGAGAATTGATGACGCTTATTTGGCTGTTTAATATTTTCGAGATATGAAAAAATCACCTGAATCCTGGATTTAGCTACATCAAATGGAATATTTACAATGGAAGCGATTGTACCAGACGTGAATCCAATCAATATTTTCCTGAAGAACTCCTTGGTGTGATCCTGGGGGTGAAAATTGTGATTTTTATTACTTTGTTTCGGGGTAGGTGGATACAATTGGAAAATGCGCGGCCGTTAAATCTGTTGCATCAGGCCAAATATAGAAAAACCCAAAACCATAGCGACAAAAAGTTGAAAGAAACAAACAAAAGGAACAAAAATTACTTTCATTTTCAAACAATTAATTTAGTTTAAAGTTTCATGGCATGGGGCCAATATTTCGGATAGGTACGTCGATTTACATGTGTGGCACGTGGATGTGTACCACATATTCATTAATTGAAAAATTGAGGTGACCTTGGGCACAAGCCAATGAATTCATAATTGAAAAGAATACTGCTAGAGTAATTACAATTTTGCTCATTTTAGGGCATTTTAAAACAAAGAAGATGACTAATTGTTTAAAATAAATGGAAAATCAAGTAAATTACATAATTATGACTAAAAAATTGCAATGAATTTGGGTAAATCCACAAAAAAAAAACAAAGAAAATAAGCGTCTTACCTCATACGCCGGAAAATAGCCCTTGACGCTGTGATAAAATCCAAAGTAAATCATGTTGAAAGTACCATTTCTTCCAATGGTAGCGGTGACCCCTTTATTGATGCCCTTGAAACCCAATCCGTCTTTTCTGATTATTTCCTTCGTCACACTCCATGTAGTCGGTGTCTCGCCCACTCTGCAGATGTTGCGCAACACAAAAAAAGCAAGAGATAGTCCAACATACAGTAAATGAACAGCAAATTCGCGATTCAATTGAGCTCAGTTATGAAATTAAATATTGTGCGACTTTCACTGTTGCGGCCAAAGAATGTCGCCTTTACTCTCAATTGAGTTTTAAGATCTGTGGCAGAAAATTTTCCGTAGCGACAAGTCTTGCCGCCGCTATTCGTAACTACGCTACTCACTTGGAACGGTTGGCTTGCAGGGCGACTTTGACCACCTCAAACGGATTGACGACAATCGCTTCAGTGACACCAGCGCCCAGGCCGGCTAAGGAGAACGTCAACGGTGTGGGTTTGTCTGAGCCGAACATAAAGAAGCGCTTGTACTGTTCGAAGCAGACAAATTTACAGGCTCGCTTCGGCGTCTCCACCAGTATGGGCGGAATTATGCCCTTCCAATAGGAGCGGATGCCTTCCGCTTTGTACATTTTCGCAAAGCAATCGAATACACCATTGTAGTAAGTCTGTGGAAATTAAAATCATGTATTAAGAAAATCTCAAGAACTGGCCGGATTTGTTCTTAAACAACAAGTTTATTGGGTCTAACGTTAGGTAATGATAATAAAAAACGAAAGTTTCAACAATCCCAAGGTATTTTTGGACTTGTCGAGCTAGTCAGGCGTAACAATTAAAACAACATAAAATATATGTATAAGACGGTCACGATTTTCTTGTAAAAGGGAACGTAAGACAATTGCCCGTTTGAGAGATCAGCTGGTGCAGCTAAATTAATCAGCTGTTTTCATTTTTCTTCTGGTAAGACCAGACTAATCCCATTGGTGGATATATTTACGATGTTTTTTCGACACAATTACTTAATTTTGGTTATTTTAGGTCAAAAAATATTGTTTTCGAATTTTTAAGAAAACAAAGCGAATTATTTATGGTACACTTATACCTCGTATAACCAGGATTTTTTTTTGTTGTTTTTTTTTTAAATATGTTTTCCGAAATTTATTTTTAAGAGGCTTTCTTAATTTCTTTAAAACATTTTTTTTCTTTGATATTTATTGATTTCTTTTTTAACCAAAACTCAAAACGTCTGCGTATAGCGATGTGAAAAGTCGCCGTTAAGCGAGTTTTGTGAGTACTAATAAGTCGTAAAAAGTGTTAAAATCGTTTTTAATGAAAACCAAATAAAAATTTTGTTTCCAACCTCTACTTGACCTACATCATCTCACTTAAATAGTTCAATGAACCAAATAGCGGTTCATTCTACATACATCGTTTACTTATGCTCAAAGCTAATCAGTTATCACAACCACAAGACGTTAAGATTTATCTAAAAACAAGCACAACCGAAATGCCAACATATTCTACGTCCATAAATAACAAAAGATACTAAACGAATTCAACCTTGAACACATGTTTACATATCAAAGTTTACATTTTAAAAAATTGTTCAACTACAGTCTTAGTAAACTTCTTTTGCTTCACAATTCTTTTCCAGTTCCTAACCCACCTGATTATTAACCACAGCACCAGCGGCGAGTTTGCTCTGAATCTGCAGGCGGGTTTTCACCAAATCCAGCGGATGCATAATGCACACTTCAACGAATCCGGCAGATCCACCAGCTGCTATTTGAAGGGCCGCCTGTTTCAGTATGGATTGTTCCTTGGGCGGGGACACGGTTGCACTCATGGCGCCTAATTTTTTGTTTACAATTACTGTTGTCACTTTAGAGAAACTTTCACACACTTTTGTTTTGTATTTTTTCGTTGCTAGTTCCGTCAGGTGTTGACGTCAATGTAAATAAGCAAAAATTGCGCTTTTCAATGCGATCACTGCGATCGCAATCAATCGCGTGCTGAAACACACTGTCCACTGATTACTGAAGACGCTGATGCGTGTGTGTCTTCTTCTGCCTTCAGATCGCGAACAAAAAATCGTCTTATCTATTTATAATATTTAAAAAAAAAACAATTAACTATTTGTCTGTGTAGCGGCCTGGTGGATCGTCTCAACTGATTGGACGCACGAACACCGCCAGAAATTAATTCAAGTTCACCAAAACAAATGGCGAGAGCTTCGTGGAAGCTTTTTCGGGGCGTTTTTGTGTGCGTGCGTGGGGCCACCTTTCAATGTTTTTATGATTTTCTTTTATGTTTTTGCGATTGTTTAAACTAATTTTGAAACAATTTAGTCTAAATTCGACGACAATAATTTTTAAAAATAAAATTCTGCTGACGAATCACGCACTTGTCAACGACTTGTGTCTAACATGTTTTTCGCTGAACTGTTGTATTGGTTACACATTCGTAATCACGACTCGCGAGAACATGTAACATTGTTTTTATACAAATTGGAATATGTATGCACACATAAGCGCAACACATTTGTGAGATAATTGTAATGACGATGAGGTCATTATGCATTTCGTTGCACGAGATGCAACAGACCATAATTCATTTCCTTATCAAATCAAGTTATTTTTATCAGCGTTTAACGGATTTGTGTTAAGAAATTGGTCGTATATATTTGATTAATAATTATCGTATCAATTAATTGAGATTTGTTGATTAAATAAAAACCAACATTTGCATTACGCCTTAACTATACAATTAACAATTATATTGCGTTTTAAATCGTTATAAAATATAAAAAATAACGAGTCGAATCGTAATATGTTTTTTTTGGGTTTTTGTAAATTAAGATTATTTGGTTAATGATTATATAATTTTGAGTTTCAAATAAAGTCAAGATCCTGTCATTAAAATTAATACTAAGCTCTACGAGGGAGAATGTCTTTACGAATGAGAATTTCGTTTCAGTTTAAATTAAAGGAAGAGGATTTTTCATTTTAATTTATATCTGAAGTCAATTAAATGCGTTACAATTTTAAATTCAAAGAAAATTTTAAGAGAAATTTGTTTGAAGTTATGCGAATTTTACACCGATCGCGTTTTTTCCAACCAATCAAAGTTTAAACTCTAACTGGATAAACTTAAGTCTCCAACCTACTTTACGGAAACTTAAGAGGAGGTTAAGTATTTTAATGTTACAAAGTACAAAGTCCTCTGAATATCCGTTAATTACAAATTTTTAGGTATCAGTTTAAAGTAAGTTATACTTTATACTAAGACGGTCGATAATACTTAAGCTGTGTTAGTTAAAATTCAAATATCGGTAAATTACATCAACTGATTTCATTTAATCGTGCTTAAGATACTCATCAAATCCCGAAACATTTTTGTTATTAAAAATCATTCAAATTCTAATTTAAAAACAATTTTATCCTAAATAATTAAAAAAAAACTAATCTATTAAATAAAATAAAAACGTATAAATTTAGGAGTAAAACAAAATCCACGCAGTTGTACCAACCTTTAAGAATAAAACAAGTCGGCGACATTAGGAAAAGTCATTTTTGGAAGTGGCAAATTAGACAGATGGTGTTTTTGTAAAAGTTTTGACGTTTGGTTAGTTGAATTTTGGTCAGCTTGTAGGTAGGGTTGTGAATTGCGATAATATTTTACAGTGAAATACTTGAGTGAATCAGAAAGATGTGATTTGTTCAAAATACATGCAGCAGAAAGTCAAGTGGAGTGCACTAATCGGCAGCAAATGCAACACAAAATACTAACAAACAACTAATTCGATTGGCCAGCAGGCTATTTGGGCCGATAACACGCGAAAAATACGTCAACTGTTTATTGTGCAAAAGTGCCATCGTCGCGCAATACAACTTGAAGGACTTTCATGTTTTTATTGATGCATCTGACCGCGCTACCATGATAACTAAAAGTGCGTGCTAAATGCATTTGGTGCAACCAACGGCGACAGTAGACGTCGGCAAAATCGCTAATTGTGAAGCAAAACGGTTTCGCTAGAAACTGCAGTGACAATACGGTGGGCACTGGCCTGTGCACGGCTGGAGC
Organism: Sylvicola fuscatus; assembly: GCA_026546915.1. Lineage (NCBI taxonomy): Eukaryota > Metazoa > Arthropoda > Insecta > Diptera > Anisopodidae > Sylvicola > Sylvicola fuscatus. The sequence goes on from JANSTS010001801.1 coordinate 6,062, forward strand.
GGTAGTGGTGTGCGTGTGAAATTGGCTGTCGAACTCGCTGTATGACATGGTGGTGAAATGATAGGAAATGGGGTCACAAACCTTGGAAATACTCCGTCAGGGCGTTTGGGCTTCGCTGACGGGAGGCTGGTTCTTCGATCCCCACCAGAATAGGTTCTGCAATGCTGTGCACTTGTATTTGTGGATATATCTACTGTGCACACCGTTTGTTGTTTATTTGGTATGTCAGAATGTTGTGGTTAACGACAAAACTAAATTGCTAGCAGAATCTGCATTTGAATTCAATGATTCCAATAATTGGTTCATGTAATTTTTCCATTTTTTAGTATTTCCCCACTGCTTACACAACATGGATCTTGTACTGCGTAGTGACAGCTGGCCTCATTGCAATTTTGAAAGTGGCCAACTATGCACTGCACACGATGTACGATCATGCCCAGACCATGTCGGATCACAGTCTTCGAAAAAACATAAATGTCCTTAAAGAAACAACTGGGTAAATCCTTATTTTGAAATTTTCTTTATAACCATTTCTAATCAATTTGCTTTCCTTAGTGACGAGGATGGCGGGATTGAGATGCAAGTTATTGGACAAACAGACTTACCTTCGCGTGGATCTGGGGAACGGCACAGTGATGGCGCCAGCCATGCCAACAGTGTGCTGTCATTTGATTTCCAAGAAGAAGCAAGCATTATTGGTAAAGTCATTACTCTTAAAATCTTAAAAAAAACTAATTTAAAATGTTGTCTCATTGTAGATCTCAAAGTAGATGTCCATCGAAAAAATAGTTCAGAATCCTGTGACAGTCTGGCTGTGAATCCAAAAATTTCGCCCCAAAGTTCCACTGTCCAAACGCACTGCGCCGATTTATGTCAGCTCACAAGTCATCGACGCTCATGGAAGGTGAAAAGCAAGTCGGAAGACACATCGCACAAACGCAGTCCCATTTCAGAGGAAAGTGTCGATATCAAGGGCGCCGAATCAATAGAACAGTACGAGGAGGCGGCCGCTGTGACAGATTGGCGAGGCGCTGCCGCCCAGCAGGTGCCCAAGTCGATAAGCACGTGTGCGTCCACCTCAAAGGAGGAGAAACGCCGTAGATTTCGCAACAAGTTACACCGACAGGTTTCATTAGATTCGGACCAGATTGGCCTCGGAATGGTATACAATCAGGAGTCGGAAGAAAAATACAAATTGCCACGATATCACAGCTCTGAAAGCAATGACGAACAACTGAAGAACGACGAACGACAATTATCGTACTCACAAAATCCACCACATTATCACTGTTTGCCACCTTCTGGATTTTATATGGAAAATAACTACACCCAATCCGAACTCACCATCAAACCAATACCAACAGATAGCACGGGCAAAGTGTTCTTAATCCATCAGCCTAGTGTAATGCGCAAAGACTCCAATTCGACAATGTCGGCGATAAATCTGCCCACTGGCAGCCAAAGTAACAACATGGCGGTGGGGTCTTCATCCCGTGTCAGAAGGCACTCTAACACGGCAAACGGTAAACAATTTGTGCTCACACTGACGCCGCATGTACGACGCATAAAGAGTGCAGCTCTTGAGATTTCATGTCCGCCAGTCTCGGTGTCCAATTTGTCGCCGCATCCGAACAGTATTGAGGTTATTGGTGGTCAGGCCATTCGTAATCCACAAAACAATGCGCTTCCGCCGCCCAGCAAGTGTTTAGTAAGAAATGCTCATTTAAATTTGTTTCCTAAAAACGCGGGACACACTTCCAATGATATGGTGTATCCCATCGTAGAGCAGATTGATGAGAAATGCGCCCACGAAGGTTTTGTACTGGACCAAGACACCGACGATGATGATTCGGATGAAAGTATTAGGTTAACACCAGAAAGTGAATGGGACGCTGATCGACAAATAACGCAGTCAACAGATTCAGACACGGAGAACAATGGATCTCGATCGCCGCTACTTTCGCCACTGGCTACAAAAAAGATCATGGTGCCGGAGAAGAAGAACAACAAAGAAACACAAAGTGATAACGTGATTGTGAATCCTAACAATAATATTAATAATAATAATAATAATAACAACAACAACAACAATAATAATAATGGTAATAATAAGAGTGAAGATTCGGGTTGCCCGTCTAGTGATTGTGAACAAGCGAGTGCCAGTTCTAAAGACATGCTATTAGCACAAGAGAAAATGTATGGAAACGCTTGGTTTGATTCGGTAGAGACTTATAATCCTGGTGAAGGTTCCTCAAAAATGGCCGACACAAAACGGGATGCTGACAAAAAAGAGACCACCAAGAGTTTAGGCGCTATCCCCAAGACAAGCATTAGCAAGCATATACGCGATCTAGAACGAGAATTAAATCAAACGGAAGAAACAACACCAACTGTCCGACAACTTGGTGTCGTCCTGAAAACGTCCCAACCGTCATCAGCATCCACATCATCCTCACGACGCTACAGTTCCGGAAGCTTTGACTGCGATCGATTTAAAACGGAGGTGTACAGCAAAGCTCGAGGAGAGTGGATAACGTTGAGCACCCATAACTCCAATCCATTAAATCGTTCAGTTCCTGCCCCAATAATGCCAATCTACCATGGACAGAAGAACGAAAGCGGTCCAACTACTTCGAATTCAGCGCGTCGCTCCTTTGCTGTTATGGACGGGCCCCGTCGACATTTTCAACCTAAAATCAGACGGTCAACACGAAATCGTCGGCAAAGCACAGTGACACGAATGCCGCAAGTCTCAAAGTCCGATGAAAATCCATCCAATGATTTAGATGGCATAGACATTCAGGAGATTCCTAGCAATACGTTGTCAATTGAGGAATTGATGGAAGATCATCTGTCCGGTATTGGCAAAATGTCACAAGATATGGGTCTGCCGGGACCGGCGATGATGACCCGAATGGAATTCGGAGATACGCTGCTGTGCGATTATTGGCGTCACTATTCCTTGCCAGCCGAGAAACAAATTCAGCCAAAGCGCCTGTACAAATTTCCCATAAACTTCTTTGGACGTCGCGAACTGAAAGTCGCTATGGATCGACTGCAGTTGTTGGCGCTGTTCGATCGCGATTTGGGCTGGATGCAAGCGTTTGTGGCGATCATTTTGGGCAGTTTGGTCTCCGTGCTGGGCGCCATCATTCTCTATTTGCATTTCTACAAGGACATTTTCGCATTTATCTTCTGCTTAGTTATCGCCGGCAGTCAGTACTCATTGCTTAAAAGTGTCCAGCCAGACGCCGCCTCGCCAATCCATGGCTTCAACAAGACGGTCGCATACTCACGACCAATTTATTTTTGCCTGTGTTCATCTCTTTTAATACTCGCGTATCATTTGTCAGAGCAGTCAGCGAATAGTGGCACCGACCTGATAATGATATACGGCATAAATGTGATACCGTCCGAGTTCTTCGGCGTTGTACAGTATCTTATGACTATTGTCCTGCTAGTGTTGCCGGTATTATTTAGTTTGGGCTTTTTCCCGCAAATCAATACCTTCATGATGTACATCTTGGAGCAGTTGGACATGCACGTGTTCGGAGGAAATGCATCGTGCAGTCTGCCGTCGTCCATTGTGAATGTCATACGTTCTGTGATTGGATGTCTGATCCTGTACAGTCCAGCATTTGGTGGACTGTCTGAAAAACGAGCATCACAGCACATTTTGTTTTCAATCTTCTGTGCTCTCTTGATACCGGTGGGCTATCATTTGTCAAGAAGTTCTAGTGACTTTTCGTGCATTTGGAGTCTGATAAAGTCCAGCCTGGTCATCCACACGGATGACGACGAAGAAGACCTTGAGGAGGGTTCTAAAGATGACGAAAAATCATCCAATGTGAAGGAAGACAAGGAGACTTCACTCAATGAGACAGCTGATAGCAGCCAGGAGGACTTGAATGATCCACTTCCGAAAAAGCTACAAAGTACAGTCAACGCTCGTCTCAAGAACGATCTGTTCATCTGCTGCATTCTTGCCGTGTTTATTCTTGCGCTACATTGTAGCACCGTATTCTCCGTACTGCAGCCGGATCTGAATCCCGCTTTGAATACAGCCGCCGCTATTTTGGGTTTCCTTTTGCATTATGTGATACCGCAGATGCGAAAACATTTGCCGTGGTTGTGTTTTTCAACGCCATTCCTGAAGCAGCAAGAGCATGGACATTTTGAGCCGAAGGAAGCTACAAAAATCATGTGGTTCGAGAGTAGTTATGTTTATTTGTGCTTTCTGGAGCGCAATGTCCTCTATCCGCTGGTGTTTTTGTCTTCGCTGACCGCCGACTCGATACCCATTGTCGAAAAGTATGGATTGCACTTTGGAACGGCGATTGTTGTCGTATGCGGTTTGAAGGGCCTTCGATGCTGCTACTCAGATCCATCCAGCCAGTATTTGGTTGTGGTTTTCACAGTGCTGTTCTTTCGATTCGACTTTAGCTCGGCCAACGAGACGTTCCTTATGAACTACTTCCTTGTTTCCATAATATTCAAAAAAGTCTGCGAATTCCTGTTGAAAATGCAGTTCATCGTCACATACATCGCCCCATGGCAGATAACATGGGGATCAGCGTTTCATGCATTTGCACAACCGTGTAGTGTGCCACATTCAGCAATGCTTTTCTGTCAGGCAGCCGTCAGTGCCTGCCTTTCCACGCCATTGTATCCATTTTTAGGTAAGAATTATTTTTCTTAATTTATTAACTTAATTCTGATCATCTTCTTTGATCTGTCTATAGGAAGCGCTATTTTTCTAACCTCATATGTACGCCCAATAAAATTTTGGGAGCGTGATTACAATACGAAGCGTATCGATCATTCCAACACACGACTGAGTTCACAGCTGGAACGCGATTTGGGCGCAGATGACAATAACTTAAACAGCATTTTCTACGAACATTTGACGCGTTCATTGCAGCACTCGCTGTGCGGTGATTTGCTGCTAGGAAGATGGGGCAGTGTCAGCCAAGGAGATTGTTTTGGTGAGACTAAAAAATTAATTCTATGGAAAAAATTGCTAAATATTAAAATTTCATAGTTCTGGCATCCGACTACCTCAATTGTTTGGTTCACATTATTGAATTTGGCAACGGTCTTTGCACGTTCCAAATGCGCGGCCTGGAGTTCCGTGGAACCTACTGCCAACAACGCGAAGTCGAAGCAATCTCAGAGGGTCTTGAAGAAAATGACGGCTGCTGTTGCTGTTCCCCTGGCCATTTGCCACGTATGTTAAGCGCAAATGCCATGTTTTCCACAAGATGGCTAGCCTGGCAGGTTGTGGCCGCTCAATACGTTTTGGAAGGTTACTCAATATCTGACAATTTAGCCACTGCCACGTTGCAAGTGTTTGAATTCAGAAAAGTTTTGATTAATTACTATGTCAAGGTAAATTCTTTAATTTTTGTTTTCTTTAACAAACTAATTGTCTTCATCTTCAATCACAGAGTATAATCTATTACACAATCAAATCACCAAAGCTGATCGAGTGGCTTACATCGCCTATAATCCAGGAGTCACTTTTGTCTACGTTGGACAAACAATTTGTGGATCTGGATCCAGTCTTCAATCACAATCTGGACGAAGACTTTGATTTCCGTGCGTCCGGAATCACAAGATTCAGTTTTTGCGCCGTCTACATTGACTGGATTCAGTTTTGTGTCGAGAAACGAGTGCAAATGATGGATGAAGCAAAGAAACAAGAGCAGACCAGCACTGAAACCAATTCTGCTAAACAGGATGATAAGAAAAGGTATTCGGAAAAGCCTAAGGAAGAGACTGAAGAAAACAATCTTAAAAGTGAAAATATTGAACTGGTGAGAATATTTTATCATATTTAATTGGGGAAACCATTTTTCTAATACATTTTATTACCGTGAAAAGGGTCGTGATTCACCACTCATTTCCCTGTTGCTCGCTTTGGGACTTCTCGCCAGACGAACGTTGGCGACAGCCAGCCATCGTTCACTTTCTGGCGTTGAATTCTTCCTGCACGGCCTTCATGCTCTGTTCAAGGGTGATTTTCGTATAACATCGGCACGTGATGAATGGGTATTCGCCGACATGGATTTGTTGCATGGCGTCGTAGCACCTGCCGTCAAGATGTCCTTGAAATTACATCAAGATCATTTTCTCTGTCCCGACGAATACACGAATCCGTCAGATTTATATGAAGCTATCAGTAATCACTCTAAAAACCTAGTAATCTCTCATGAGGCTGACCCGCTATGGCGTAGCGCGGTGCTTCGTGGTGCACCAAATCTTCTTGCCTTGAGACACGTCATGGAAGACGGCTCCGATGAATATCGCGTGATAAGATTAACAAAGCGATTCCTTTCGTTTCGTGTGATAAAGTTGAATCGTGAGTGTGTGCGCGGCCTATGGGCTGGACAACAGCAGGAGCTCATATATTTGCGAAATCGCAATCCAGAAAGAGGCAGCATACAAAATGCGAAGCAGGCGCTTCGCAACATAATCAACTCTTCGTGTGACCAACCGATTGGGTATCCAATTTATGTGTCGCCGCTGACAACATCGTACGCTGAAACAAACACCCAATTGTGTTCAATCATTGGTGGTTCGGCGAGTTTGGAGAAGCTTCGCAACATGGTGTACGAAACGTGGACGCGAATACGCAAGCGATGTCGCGAGGGCTGCAGCAGTGGCAGTGCTAGCCTGGAGCACGAATGTGATGTTCAGGGAGCGTCTTACTGCAACGCACCAACTCCAAACAATACATTGTCCTGCACTACTGGCACACTGTCCTACGGCAGTCAGAGCTTGTCAGGTGCTGGTAATCGTGGTAGCTTGGCCAGCATGGGTAAACCATCTTCCACAACTCTGTTGGCAGGATTCCTGAATCGTGAACGTGAACAGGAACGTGAAAGTGTTCGCGAGCGTTACACCATGAAACACACAATAGCGAATCGTGAGAATGAACGACGCGCCACTTTGCCGGCATCGGCTTCACCGGCTGGCGGGAGTAGTCGTGAGCTGAGCAAAGAAGCGATATCGGCGGCACAGTTGGGCCTTAAAGAACAATTAAATATTGAATTTGGCCTGAGTTTAGCACAAAATCAACCGCCCAAGGCGCACGTCAGCTCACTCTCATCCGGCAATTTGAACCAGGCGATGGGTGGCGCCAGTAAAAAGCTGTCAGTGAGCGGAGATCGCAAGGCAAGATCTGAAGAGCGACAGAATGTGAAGGAGGCGGATGAGTTTCCGAGTCCGCCAAAGATTTCACTCAACAAAAAGGTGATAATAGTTGACGCTAGTGAGATTTATGACTGTCTAGACATGGGACGGCGGATCGATGTGATCTGGCCGAACGAAAGGATGCGGGCGACTGGTGGCCGATCGTCGTGGAATGATTGGCAACCCATTGAGGGTATGGTCGGCATTATAGTGCACTTTTGGCAGCCCAATCATCCGGTGTCGTTGTTTAGGTCGCACGTCAATCGGACGCTATTCCTTATTCAAGTGGGTGAGAGATTTGTGCCGGTTGGTGAGAGTGGTGTGCGCGAATACAATGTAGTGGGAGCTGATGAACGTATCAAAATTGTGCAGATGTCGAAGGCGGAGATTAGCGAGGATTTGAGTGAGGAGGTAACCGAGGGGTTCGAGCCAATGGAAATGTATAATGCAGCTGAAAGGCAGGTGGAAATTACACTCAACGGAAGAGTGATTGGAGAGTATGTTCAATCGGACGAGGATGAAAGTATAGATGAGGAAGAGGAGGAAGAGGAGGAGCAGGAGGATGACGAGGAAGAGGCTGATGAAGATGAGGAAGTTGAAGACGACGATGAGGAGGAGGAAAGCGATACCGAAGTTGAAGATAACGTTAATGAAAGTGCAGCCGCTGTCGTCAATATGAAGGAGGAGGACGACGACGACGAAGAAGAAGAAGAAGACGATGACAAATATGAACTATCAACGGAGAAAAACGTTTATGCCGTGCAATGAATTTTCTTTAAGCCAAGTGATTAGGTTGTTGTATATACTTACGGAACGGAATTATTAAATTAATTGTTAATATCTTTTACTACTTATCGCTATTCTCTTAACATACACGTTATTCTGTAAATATCTAGTTAGTTGAAAAATTATTTAGTTAAAGAATTCAATCTAATTAACAAAACAAACCAACACGATGGAGGTAGAAACAGTTTTTTCAAATTTTATTTAAATAAACACTTTTTTACTTCGAAATATATAAGTAACTAATGAGTTAAATAATTTATTGTACTAATTGTAAACTGAAGCCAATAGAAAACAATCGAATTAATCAAACACCATTTTAAGCATAAAATCGCGCACGCGTCACACATTAACTTCAAAGTGTCAAAAGTGTAGATTTAATCGGTTTGTTCATGTCGAAGATCATCCCTCTACGCAATGTCGCCTCACCGTCTGGCAAGCCCTTAGCATTTAATCGCACATCGCCGCGACAACATGGCGAACAAATATCTTTTAAATCATTGTAAATCAATTTTAGTAGCGATTTAATTATGTTGTCAAAACTCATTACCGAATGATAGACATTCCAGGCAGGTGGCAAGAGTATGAAAATTGCTAAATTCTTCAAGAATTGCTTGTGAACCGTTTAGAGTTTCTTCTATGATGACGATAAAGTGTTTTTTGTTTTTTTTTGTAATTTTTTTTGTATCTTAGTTATTGAAAATTGAGCAACGAGTGTTTATTTAATGTCGTACTGGTAGATTTGCTTCACT
>JANSTS010001812.1:16203-31179 GCA_026546915.1 Sylvicola fuscatus
GTCTCATGTTGGAACGTTGTTGTTGCTGTTGGGCTTGCTGTTGCTGCTGCTGCTGTGGCGGTCCTTGTTGCTGCTGTTGCTGTTGCTGCTGCTGGTTTGGATAGTTGTTAGTGGGCCTCTGAATGGGCGTTGGGTATCGCTGCTGTACATTTGGCCCACCAGATCTGCCGCCCAGACTGTTAGATTGTGGCACGCCGCGATTTGGCTGCTGCTGCTGTTGTTGTTGCTGCTGCTGCTGCTGATTTTGCTGCGACTGTTGTTGCTGCTGCAGACTCTGAAGTTCCCACTAAACGAGAAGAAAACAAACACCGGAATAAGTAGGATTCAATATTGAGCATTTGCACATTTCTTATAAATAAGACGAGTTAACACGAGCTAAAATTGATTTTTTTTTTTTGTTCTTTTTGGTCACACACAAGAGGCTGGCCTTACGCTATAGTTCTTATGATGCGGCGGACTGGATTGTGGCGGAGCTTGCTTCATATTAAGTCCGCTGTCTGTGTTCAGGGGGCTCTTTAATTGGCGTCCAGCCTGCAAACAGAAGCGCAAGAATGCCAAGCCGTTTATTAGAATTTAATGTGAAGAGTGGCGACGAATTGTGTTTGTTGTTTTTTATGCTTTCTTATTTCAAGGTAATTTGTTGGAAAGAAAAATTCAAAATAAATTAGAAAAATTAAATTTATTGAAGCAAACATTTTCTACTAACACAATCGATATGAATGAACGTCTAGTAGGAAAATCCTTTTAACAAACAACCAAAAACTGAATATAGCCAATAGATTACGAGAAGAGAAAACACAATTAATTCAAAACAACAACGTACAAGGGGGATGCAAAATACTAAAAAATCAATTCTTTTAAAAAATACCGATCATCATCTTTCCTTAACTCTCTCCCACTCTCTCACTCTTCTCTAACTTTCTTATTCTATCTTTTGTGTCTCAAGCGAAACAACAATTAAAATATTTAATGGTTATAAGGGAATGTCTTGGAATAACTCACTGGATCCTGAATGTGAGATTGCTGTTGATTGGATTTCATGTAGGCGGCGGCGGCATTTTGCTGCGGCGTTGGAGCGCCACGATACTGTCCAAGGGATTGAAGCGTTAGCGGCGAACTCAAATACTGTGACCCAAAGTTGGTCATTTGCTGTTGTGTCGGTGGCGGCACGTTGGATGGTGCCGGCGCCCCGTGACCGCCAAACATGTTTGCCTGCAGACCGTAGTTCTGTGTTGCACCGCCAGCTGGCCCACTAAAGAATGTCGCTCCCTGACCGGCCGCCGAATTCGAATAGTAGCTGTTGCTCTGCAACTGTGGCGCCTGCTGTGGATACATGCCCATGAACTGCTGGCCGTACGTGCCGGCCGCTGCACCTGACTTGCTGCCGATGGCGCCAATCTGCTGCGAGGACGGCTTCACAGAGGCCGACATCAGTGAGTTGGAGGTGGACGAGATGAGCACCGTGCTGGGATTGTTCAGCTGTTGATTTTGGTTGTAGGCCGTCTGCACAGCGCCACTGATGCGGAATTGTGACGTCAGGTTTTGGTACATGTCCGGCGTGGGCGCCGTCTGTATGTTGGGCGTCTGCATGTATGCGTTGTATGGAGCGTTTCCGGCGTTGCCATAGTGCGCGGGAAACTGCGAGTATTGAGAGCGTCCCTCCATGAAGTGGCCGTACAGATTGGCCTGCGACGGCATCGGCGATGAGTTGTACATTACAGCTGGTGGCGATGGAATAGCTGGTATGTTGCCGTATTGGGTTTGTTGGTAGTATGCTTGTGGGGCCGCCTGCAATGCACCTTGTTGCATTGGCGGCGGCGACAGTCCGAGTGATGCGTGCAGCTGTTGCTGTGTTGGCTTCACCTTGCACACGTTTGTGTTTGTGGCGAGCGCCTCAGCGTGTTTCAGGCTCATGGCGTTCTGGTGTTGTCCGTGCTGGCCCTGGCCGTGCTGTGGACTTGGGCTGTAGCCAGTCTCGTGATCGCCGCCGACATTCGGATCTGACTTGCTGACATAATGCTCAAGTGAGCCGTGGTCTTGGTTGAAACTGGCTGAGAATGATGCTGGTCCGGGCGACAGATTGTGCTGGACGTGTGCGGCCATGTTAACGTGGGCGTGCTGCTGCACATATTGATGCATTTGATGCGCTTGGTGTTGTTGCGCCGACGTGACGAAATTTGATGTCAAGTGACTGCCGTCGTCAGCAGCGCCGGAGTGTTCCAACACGGTTGGCATGACAGGAATGTTTTCCCATACCTTCTTGACACTGGCAATTTTCATGTTAAGATCAGCCGTTGATGGCGAGATGATGCTTTGCGGCGCCGAAGTGACAGAATGCATGGAGGATGAGCGTGGCATACAGAGACCAGCCTTGGCGGCAGCAGCCGCTTGGGCGGAGGCCGATGATGTTTTGTCATCGGTTAGCTGCGAAATCTCTGACTCGAATGTGAACGCAAGCTTCATGTCCTTTTCGTAGTCCGTTTCATTTTTGCCAAGTGACATTGTCTGCAAAGCTGACGACAGCGATTCACTTTGAGGTTGTGGCGGACCGAGCGCTCGTTGTTGAGAGTCAATCAGATCGACGTTCTTAAACACATCTTCGGGCTTCTTGTCTTGCGACTGTTGCATGGCTGACATCACCATTTGCTGCTGTTGAGTTTGTTGTTGCTGTTGATGCTGCTGCTGTTGTTGTTGTGGAATTGACTGTTGCCGTTTAATTGGTGGCACTGTCTTGTAGTTGGTGTTTTCAAACACCAGTGTTTTGACGGGAGTAGTTGCCCCATCCAAAAGTTGTTGTTTGTTACAGTCAGTCTTCATAGCATTGGGCAGTGACTTGTCCAGCATTTGCTGTGATTGCTGTCCTTGGACACCGCCTCCGATCGGACCAATATTATTCGGACCGGCCACATTCCTTTGATGACCGTCTTCGCCGGCTACTTCCATGCTCGATTGTTTTGTGTGTTCGGCATGCATCTGACCGAGTGGCTTGTCCCAAGCGTTGGCTGGCTGCACTGGCCCATTCATCATATCGGGACGCTGCATACGAGTATTATCACGCTGTTTAGCTAATCTTGGTGGCAGTTTGGCGTTGTGGCCATCTCGATTACGACCATCACGACCATCACGACCATCTCGCCCATCTCGATTATCTCTGCCGTCCCGATTGTCTCTGGTGTCACGATTATCTCTTTGCTGCATTGGTTGTTTTGTGGATTGCTGCGAATGCATAGAGTTGCCTGATTGGATTGGCTGCTGATTTGAGCCTGTTTTATTGGCACCACCCTGCGACTGAGATACAGATGACATATTCGGTTTCGAGACTGCCTTTTGTTGCGCTGACGACGCTGAAGTCATTGAAGCTGGCTTTGTATTGCGATTGGCTGAAGTAGCATTGACTCCAGCATTTGTCCGATGTTGTTGTTGATGGTGCCCAGCACCACCGTCTTGTCGTTTAGCTGAATTGTCGATTTTTTTATTTTTGTCACTGCTGTCGCTGATGTCACCACTCTTGCCAGCACGCTGATCATCATGAGGATGCTCTTTATGATGTGGCAACGTGGGATGGTGTGAGTGATGAGATTCTTGGCTCTTTGTGCTTGATGTGCTGTCCTTTCGTTGTTGTGGCCCGCCAAACGTAGCACCGGAATTCGTCGATGTGGTCTTTGGTGGAGAAGGCTGTTTTTTGTCAGCCGCCGTGGCGCTCGACTTGCGTATTTTGTCCTGCGCATCTGATTCCTCATCTTTCTCACTTTTTCCAGAATCCGACTTCTTCTGGTTGCTGTAGTTCGACAATGGTTTTTTACCGCCAGCCGTTAGACCAGCACTTAATGCCATCTGATTCTGCTTAGCCTTGTCTTCCGCCGATTGCGCTGTAGTCGATTCAGTTTTATCTTTCTTTTCCAATTTTTCGTCGCTTGTGCCAAACGGACTTTTTGTGCTGGGAGGACCATAATTGTCAATGCGCTTGGGAGCTGCGTTTGAAAGTGGCCCACCGCGACGGAATGCACTACTCGAAGATGAACTGTTGCTGCCGCCCCGTCCACGTCGCGAAGGTTCTCCGCGCGGTGCGAACCCCTCCTTCTGGGCAGGACCTTGACGTCGCATGTCAGGCTTACCACCACTTCCGACATTGCCAGCAATATCTTTTCTCGGCACTTTCGGACTGCGATCAGAACGACGGCCCTGATTGTAACCATCGTCGTCATATTCATTCTCGGAGCCATCACTTTCACTGTAAAAGTAACGGCCGTCTCGCCCACTCATTCGTCCCCCACGACGATTCCAATTGGCACTACCTCCTCCGCCCGAACCACCACGAAAAACGCCGTAGCCACCACGAGCAGATTGTTGCATTTGCGAAGGTGGCCCACGCATATTGTCTTGACGGCTGGGTGGTCCGCGAGAACTTGGCCTTTTCTGACCAGCTTTCATTTGCTCGTCCTCCTTGTCTTTCTGTTTATCTTTTTCACATTCAGAGACGTCCTTCTTCTCAGCAGTCATGCTGCCAGTAACTAACGAGGCGCTTCCAACTGACGTGGCCGTATCGTTTAACTTGGTTAATGTGTTGTCATTTGCTGAAGCTGGCGCACTTTGCACGCTATCCGCCCATGACTTTGGTGACTCTGAGAACCTCTGATTTGCAGACGCACCGAACGAAGCACTCAATTGCTGTGAATCATTTAGCTTAATTTGCATTTCTTTTTCTTCGCTCTTCTCGCGTTCCTTATCGTTTGGAGACAATATAGTGATGGATGAATTTGAAGAAGTGGACAACTTCGGTTGTCGCTGCAATATTTGTTTGGGTTCATGGTCTTCCTTAATCGTTTTCTCACTTTCACTCTTGCGTTTCATATCAGCTTCAGTTTCATCGGCCCAAGAGCCGCCGGTAAATTCACGGGACTCGGATCGATCACTGCGCTGCAGTGGCTTATCTTCACTGGAAACACTCGTTTTGCGTTGCGATGAATCCGAAATACTTCTGGCCAATTGTGGCGTGCGTTCACCGCCACCAATTGAATTGCGACTTAACGATTCTCTGCCACTGCTGAATTTGTCCGACTCCTCCTCGGAGTCCATGCGTTTGCGGCCAAGAATTTCAATGTTACCACGACCACCACGCGGCTGCTGCTGTTGCTGTCCATCAGAGTCTGATGAATTGCGAACGCGTCCGCCATACGGGGCTGGATGTTGCATGAACTTGGCATAGTTATTTTGTTGGGAATGAATGTACCGTGGATCGTATTGTTGAGCAAATGGAATCTTCTCGTTTTGATTGTTGTAGTTGTTTGAACTGGCAGTGAGATTTGAACGGTTGTAGCCGCCGCCACCTCCAGCACCACCACCAGGAGCAGCACCTTGTCCAATTGGATGTTGCTGTTTCTGGAATCGAGGCGGTAAATTCGACTGGAATTGTTTTGAGAACGAAACATTTGGATCACGATCGCGATTCGCTCCTGAACCACCGACACCTGCGCTGCTGCTATATCCACTTGCATCACGGTCTCTTTCCCGAGAGTTGACATCGCGATCGTACTTATTCTCGTAACGATTATAGTCCCGCTGCTCCTTTGCATCACGGTCGTTTCGATACCGATTTTCACGGACATATTCTCCCTTGGATTCTCCACCATCAGCTGTTGATTTACTGTCACTCTTCATTTTCTGCTCTAATTCATGCAGTTTCTTAGCAGCCGCCTTTTTGCGTTCAATCTCCTTCTTCTCTTCCTCTTCTTTGCGCAGCTTAACGCGTTCAACAATATCGGAGTCGATGCCACCCACAGCTCCGCCACGATGTCCATTTTGCTGAGGACGATGTTGGACTTCTTCGCGATGATCTCGTTCACCACCAGCACGATGATGTTCATTACGTTCATTTAATTGCTTCTCACGATCAGAGCGCTCAATTTCCTTATCGCGACTCCATTGGATTCTGTTGTCATCATCTTGTGTGGTGGAGTTGTGATGAGATTGATTTTGTTGCGGAACATGCTGAGCCTTGATCGTCTTGGGCGCCATTTCTTTAACAGGAATTGTCTCAGATGTTGGCGAGTCCATTGTCTCATCGTCAGAAAACACCAGCTTCTGATTGTAGTCAATTTCGTCCTGTCTCGCCCAACCCTCGTCCTTGGCGATAATATCCATGCGCTCTAACTCCTCCTCTTTGATGATGGGACGCTGATGCGACACCACCTCCGTATCAATGTAGGCCAGTTCTTGTGACCGAGATGCGCCAGTACGTCCGTACGGCGCTTGCGACTGTTGCGAGCCGGGTGGGCGACGATTATCTCGTCGATATTGTGAAACGCCGTGATCCTCACTGTAGTGAGCAGCACTCGGCTGGGATCTTGGCCTGTTGTTAGCCTGGTTCTGATGACCACCGCCGAAGTGTTGGTTGTTGCTTGTATGTGTTTGCGACTGTTGCTGTTGTTGGTGATGCGATGGTGGCTGCTCGGGTAACATCATTGTAAAACCAAATTGTCCGCCGTTTCCATTTGCATTGTTGCCGCCGTTGCCACCGCCACCGCCTGCTCCACGATACATGAACTGTGGCATTAGGGCGCGCAGTTGTGGCGGCGCCTGAGACAGGTGGCCCTGGCCCTGTTGGTTCATTTGTTGTTGCTGCTGCTGCTGGTGTTGTTCGCGACCCTGCAGCCAGCTGGCCGCGTCTGTTTGCGGACGCAAACTTACATTCTGCTGTTGTTGGGCATTCTGACCACCAGCATCGTTCTGAGTGCTGTTGCTGTTGTTTTGCGGTTTGTTTGTGTTGTTGTTGCCGGCACCGCCACTCCCGGATCGGTCGGACGACGGTATACTCCCATCCAATGACGGGAACTCGTGCTGAAACTGAGCACTCTGATAGAGCGGCGGTTGGCCCTTGCCCTGGTGTTGATCGGATGCACCACCCGTTGTGACTGAACTCCATGTGGTCGATGAGGAATTAGATGAGTTGTTTAGTTGATGATTGTGTGGATAGTTGTTGCCACCGCTGCTGTTATTGTTGCTGTTGCTGTTGTTGTTAGTGTTGCTGTTACTGTTGTTGTTGCCGCTGCCACCGCTGCCGTAATGATTACTGTTGTTACTACTATTGTTGTTAAACGGAACACTTGATTCGGATGCGTGATGATGTGAACTACTGTTGCCACCGGTTTTGGATGAAGGGGCTGCCGTGGGTGGTGTTGCACTCTTCCACGTTGAGTGTTCGCCGCTGGCTTGTGTGGGAAGCTGGCTGCTAGTCGAGTTTGCAGAAGCGTTCAGTGACAGTGGTGTGGATGATGAAATAGCCGCTGCTACAGACGATGCAGATGTAGGTGTTGTTGATGTTTCAGCCTTTAGTGAAGGTAAATTTGCCGGTGGTCGACGGGCCGACGGTACCTTTCCCAGAATCTGCATGCCATGTTTACGTGGTGCTTGGTTCTTTTGGGTTGATGGTTCTAGAGATTCTCCCTGAAAACAAAAGGCGATATCACAATTTGGCCACAAACATAACAAATATTGGATGACTTACGCGACTTGTCCGGTGTAGGCTGTTTATATCCAACGCTGTGAATTTGGGCTTTGCATGGCGCTCCCCTTTACTTCCCCCCAATGTACTCATGCTGCCAGACGCTCCTCATCAGCAAAGCCAATATACCTCCAGACACACTTGACGACGTTCCGGATGTTGACTTTTCGATTATTGGACGCTTGCCGATTAGTTTAACTTTTTCGATAGATTTTCTTTTCACGCAGGAAATTTTTTTGGATAGCGTCAAATGGCAAATTATTTTTTGCTCAGCCTGACGTCAAGCTGATGGATGAGTGTCGAGTTGACAATTTTCAATTGAGTTCGATGAAAAGTTGGTAGCGTTTTCCTCTCTTTTGACTAATCTCTGATTGCGACGGCCTGGAATCCGCCTTCCTTAACAACAGCAAAAATGCGTCCTGCGCGCTTTGTCTTGTCACGATCGATCTGTGAGTGGAGTTCTGGTTCCGCACTTAAAGTTTTGCGAAAGGAAGATCTTACGCTGATACTTGACAAGCAAATTGATGTTGTTGTGTGTGGCACACGGTCGCTCTGTCTCTCTTTGTCAATATCTGTTGTGCTGATGCTGTTTATCTGCAATTAATAACAATGAAAATTAAAATACTGACCCATTGACTGAAGTCTGTGTGAATATGTGGGCGCTTCGTTTCAACAATTTCCAAATTAAAATTTATTGTCGCATTCATAAACTCAGTCACATCGTTTTGTTGTTACACACGCGCGTTTTTTATTATCGCAAGTCCTTATTTGAGGTTTGGCACAGAAAGAATTTGAAACATGGCGGCTGTCGTCATGAAAATAATTTTAGTCGAACAAATACATAATAAATGTACGTACATATTGAGTTTTTGTATATAATAATTGAACGTATACTTATTTACATGTGATCGACAATTTACAAGTGCATTTTATCCAGAGCAAATTGTACAGGGTGGCCGTCTTAGTTTGTTATGACATCAATCATATTTTGTTTATGATTTCAGTAAGTTTTGTGACAAAAAAAAATATTTTGCTAACAAAAAAGGATTTTTTTCAAAATTCTAAACACTAACAAAAATTTTCATGTACCGTTAAAAACACACAAAATGTAAGAGTCCTCTTAGAAAAAAAATTTAACATTTCAAAGAAACTTTCAAGATAATTTCATCATGCAGAATAATTTGGATAACTCCGAAATCACAGTGACTAATTGGGGATTTCAACCAAAAAATATAATTGAATATAACATCAACAAATTTTTTTGTAATGCAACGAAATTGTCAAACAAATTCTAACCACCCTGTCTTGTACTTGTTTTCAATGGGTGAGTCTGCACTCGTCCGTACTTCTGCTCTGTGCGAAAACTTCTAGCACTTACAGTTTTCATGTGTGTAAAGTAAAATGTACATGTTCATGGAATATATCAAAGAATGGCATTCCATACTCCATGCAAGCATGGATACAAATTTTATGGCAGAATACATGCACACGAGAAGCGTGTGGCCATAAAACGATTCTATAAGCGCCGCGACTCCGCTTTCCTGAGGAATACAGAATCGCCTATGCAGGTCGCGTGTGTGTGTGTGTGTAAGTGCGTTTACTAGCGGCAAACTCACACACAAATCTTCTGGGACATAGAATTTTCACCGATATCAATTGACAAACGAAACATTTTGGCACGCATGACCTGCGCGCATGCATTTTCTTTCCATTTTTTTTTCATCTTGAAAACGCACGACGAAAGATTACAATCGCGATTTGTTTGCTGCCATCGGCGAATTTTCAAGAAAAGGCTGACGGCACGCACACAACATTGCGTCGCGACTCCACTGTAACGCCCGCACATGAAAACCAATTGTCATCTCTGCATGTGCCTTGAATGGCATTTTCTCTATTTTATTCGCGAAAAACTCTGTGACGGGCTTAATCGTTCTTCAGACGCAATTAACTCACACATAAAGTGCAGACGTGAAAATTCTGAGAACTGACACACGCCGACGTGTCGCTGTGTTGGTTTTATGGCACACAAAATGGAGTACACAATCTCCAATTGATTTCTTGTTTGTTTGAGACGTACACACATGCGAACACGTCCAATTTCTGCGTATGACTAATTGTAAATGCACTTGATTCACGGCGGAACGTCTTTTAGTCGATAAATTTTCACTTTTACACGCTTCAACTCGCCCGTAATTACACAACAAACGACTGGAAGCGGCCGTCCATCTGCGAAATTTTCTCACACAACGTGCAAATGGGGCCACAACTACCGTTCATTCCTCCTCACTATAAACTTTTTACAGTTTCTTTTGTGTTTTCACGTATTATGTACAACAAAACGCACGCACATACACAACACACACACTTGCGGCAGATAAGTCGCCAAATAGCTGAATTTCCTGCATCGAAGCGCAAGGAAAAATGTTTGTCGGCGACGCGCGTTTTACGTCCCTCCCCCAGCTAGCGGCGGCGGCTGCACATTTTCAACCTGCCGCAGCGCCGACACCCACAAACATTTTTCACTTCGGCCAACAATTCACTCACCTTTGTCTCGAATCGGTACGGTTGTTCTTTTCTTTTTTCCTAGCCTCCGCGTACAACTCGTTCTTTTCGCTTTATATGTATTTTCTTTTTCCTTGCGCGCTGCTGTGTTGAATCTTTTTTACACACAAAAATCGATCAATCCGCGAATTCACTTGAAAATGCTACAATTAACTCGTTCCACCGGACGGATGTGTATCAATTATCGACAGCAATTCGGCGAAATTGACTCCTGAAACACGAAAATTTCTCTTTTTAATGCGCGAATCGCGGACACGATTATATACGGCACTCTACAGAGATTTTTTTTCTACCAAGATGGCGGACTGCCACTCGACGATCTCTTCGTTCTTTTCGCTTTTTTGGGGGTTTGTATAGGCTAGACATATGTAGATTCGAAAGAATTGCGAGTGTTATAGCGCGCAGGCGCCTCAAAATACTATCTATGGTGGCACTGTCATCGTTTTTATGGCAAAACTCATCGATGCTTGATAATCCATTATATTTTCACCTCAAAATTAAATAAAAGTGAATAAAAGTCAATGTTGTTAATTGGTAGAGATAAAATATTAGAAATTTTATTGTTTTCGTGTAAATAAAAACGTTGCGAAAAATTGTATAATATAAAAAAAAACAAAATTTTATTAGTTTTAAAGAGCTAATCGAAATACATAATTGGACTACCAAAAACAATTCCAAATCGGTTGCCAAACTAATTAACTAATGCTACAGTAAATGTTGTATGTTGAATAAAAATGCAATGAAAGCAGCCCAACCGACAGATGCCTCTAAACGAATAAGAACCAAAGAGCAAAGGCACCTCATCACACGCGTATTCCTACACAGATTTTTTAATTCACAATATTTTAAGGAGCTGAGCTCCTTAGCTCTCTGATATATGGCGATAACAACGTCAACTATTTGCTCATCATCTCCGCCCAACGACGACCCGATCACAGATTCCGACACATGGATATCATAAGAAAAGATGGCTTGTGTTTAAGTTTGGCAGAAAAGGGAGTGGAAATAGACAAATGCGTTTTAATGGAAGAACGGGTTCGTGTGTTTGACATTCGTAGTCTTGGTAGTGCACAAGATCTGGCGCTCCAATTGAAAGTCATAGTCAATATTGACAGTGATTGGCTTAAAATTTGTGAGCTCCGGTATGTTCTGTAAGTTCAATAAAAAAATTAAAAAAATTATTTAAAAAAAAACTTCGGAAATCGGGTTACTTGAACAGCATTCTGGCTCAGATTGGGATTCAACATAAACGGAACCCCTTCAACTTCAGTATGGCCGCTAAGCGTTCCACAGCTGGCGGTGACGACCGGCGGCTTTGGCGCTGGACGCAACGGTGAAATCTGATAGGAAGTGCTTATCTCCTCGTAATCGTGATCATCATTTAGATTTGTTGCTGGCTGCTGGAAAATGCGTTAGTCATTGAATAATCCTTGCCGCACTTGTACTTTACCTTTGGTGAGAGATGTAAACTGTTGAGCTGACGTTCCGTCTGTTGCACTAAACCCAGTGGCCGTCGATCAATGACGCCAAGCTTAAAGCACACAAGAATGCCGTTTATGTCTCCAGCTAGGGTAAATCCTTCAGGTGCAGTCTTAAGTTTTGAGCACAGAATAACATCAGTGATGGCCTGGTTCACGTCGCTTCGCTTGGATAGTTTGTAGGCAATCTGTTTTTTGCGCCAAGCCTTCTGTTCGGTATCGGCTGATCTTGACAGAATCGAAAAGCCCATCGGTGGTATTTCCTTGTCAGCGATGACTCTAAAAAAAAGAATCACTAGGCGTTCTACATTTAATATCAAACAATCTTACTTTAGCGTCTCCACAATGTAGTCCTGAATTCCTTCACTTTTAGACAAGCACAAGTAACGACCCGTTCGCTTGCCGAAAAGAATGTTTGTCTCACGCCACAAGTCGGCGTCAGCATCTTGGTCATAGGTTCGGTTAATTGGAAAAAAGTTCTTCGGACAACGTTCGTAGTCTTCCACAATTTGCAGTGCTGTGACAGGACGGTTGTCTGGCAGGAAGCTCATAATTGAGTTGATTACATTTCGATGTGGATGTTGTTGTTGCTGTTGGTGCGGTGGTATTGGTGGAGGAGCTGCGGCTGTTTTAGTCTTTGACATTACTTAACTCTGCTAATGACACTGCGTTGATATCTTTAAGAGATTAAGATAATTTGATGTACATTGAATATGAGTCATATTGGGATGCCCAAAATATGATAATAAAAGTGTTTCTTCGTCATTGTTGACAGATCAAAACACCCCCACTTTTATGAAAACAGGCCAATCCACCGCAACATCGCATTAAGTCATCGCGCTCTTTGCGACTTTGACTCACCTCTGATTTCGAAGGAAAATGTTTTAATATTACATTTCCAGTGGATTAGGGATCATCAAAAAAATCAATTGAAATTGTTTGTGGTCGCGTCTGACTATTGCTAGAAATTGTACAGCAGTGCAGACGACAAAGAAATCCTGAGAACTTGTTTTCCAGCGTTACCAATGTAAACACAGATTTGTTGACACTTTTTGATTAAAGTGGCTATTATATTTACTTTCAATAATTAAACAATAAACACATAACCGAACGTTTTTGGTCACAAACGTACAAATGGCAACACATAATACAATTAAAAAATTCCTTGCGCTGCCTAAATCGAGTTAAAAGCCACGAAATGACATTTTGATATAAATTTGGGCATCAGCTGTCAACTTACACCTACAATTTTTTAGCTGCACTAAATAAATTAGTTGTACTATAATTTAAGGCGTCTAGTACATGTTTGACATTTCAAAGTACGCTGCGAATTCTCCTTTTTATGTATATAATGGAAAAAGGATTTGCATTTAATTAAAAAAGTTCGCGTATAAAAATAAAGTATTCAAGACTGTTGACAGTGGTAAAAATGGAAGAATCTCCAAAAGAAGTTGATAGGCCTGTAATAAAGCCGCCGGAAGAAGTTCCAACGGCTCTACAACCATCAGCAACAACCACAACATCAGCACCACCACCACCTCCACCTCCAGAAGAATCACAACCAATAGAACCTGCGTCAAAATCTGAACCAGATAACTCAATTAAACCTTTGCCAAAATTAACTGAAGAATTAGCACGACCACCGCAACCATCATCACCAGTTTCTCCACCATTGCAGCTTCCAAGAGATGCAGCCACTCCAACTAGAGACGAGCCAGTCATTGATATGACAATAACAAAATCACCAAGCCCAATCGAAGAAGTGTCCACACCAACGACACCGCCGCCTCCACCAACTGTACCAGAATCATTGCTGCCAACACCAATACCGGTGCTGAGTAGCGACTCAAAATTACCTTTGAAAACAAAAAAACGACGCAAGAAGAAACCAAAAGATGCAGCCGCACCTAAACATCCACACACCGGATACATTCGATACATGAATGAGCGTCGCGAAGAGTATCGTCAACTGCGACCCAACGCCAAAGCGATTGATATCACTAAACTTATAGGCGAGGAATGGATGGCAATGGAAGATGAGAAAAAGAAGCCTTATTTAGAAGCGGCCGAAGTTGATCGACAACGATACAATAAGGAACTGGAAAAGTACAAAGAAGGTATGTCAGACCGAAATCCTAAGTGGTCGACAAAAACAGTAGCGCCGTTGTCGCCAGCAGCAGCCACAGAGTCTGTGATTGAAACATTGCCGCCAACTCCAGTGGTTGATGTGCCCAAAGTCAATGTGAATCCTGTTGTTGTGCTGAATCAAGTGCCACTGAATGGAATCACTGCATCTCCTGAAAGACCGCCACAAGTCAATGGAAACACCAACAGCGTGGTATGTGTACCAAAACAACCGATCCCTCGTACTGGTGACTATGATGTGCCCATTTTTACCGAAGAGTTTCTAGAGCACAACAAAACTGTTGACGCGGAGCTGCGAATGTTGAGAAAATCCAACACCGACTATGAACTACAGAATTCCGTTTTGGAGAAACATGTCGAGAATATGAGGAATGGTATTGACAAGGCCGAGACAGAGAGCAACGCGCTTAAGCGTTCAAACGACATGATGCAGTGCTACATCGATAAGTTAAGATTGAAATTGTCCAATGCTTTTGGAGCTCTGTCCATCCCGACCGAACCAAATGCTGCCACCATGCAGAATATCGACAAGTACATGGCTGATTTGCACAGCATGGCGACGTCCAACTCGCATGGACCAGCTTCTCTTAACAAGGCGAAGGACATTATCCGGAAGCTGGATTTGCAACACATTTAATCCCATCATTTGTCAGTATTTTTATGAAATAAACTTGATTTATACTACGACGTTTGTTTTTCGTTTTGAAATAGTTTTTTTTTTTAATTAAAACCTTTTTTTTTGTTATTTTTACAACATCAAATGGCTAGAGACTTTTTCAGGAGATGCGACAGCTTACTTCTTCTTGGGCTTCAGGCTCATGTACAATATGACAAGGCCAACAGCGCCATATGTGGCCTTAGCAACCTGAAATTCACATGATTACGTTTATTTTACCAACTTTAATTATGAAAAATATATCGATTACGTACATTGGCACGTCCCTTGGTGGTGGTTCCGTTGAAAATTTTCGACAATCCACTTAACTTTGCCTCCTCAGCAGCATCTTGAGCCGAATGTCCAGCCATTGTTAATCTCTGGTAAATGGTTAATAATATGTAAGTACGGTTCAATTAATTTTTTAAAAAGCTATTGTATAACTTACGATAGAATATTTCAGAAGATCCTAAAGAATTAAATTGTGCAAGAATGAACTTGTCTTCTTCTTGATATTTAGGTTATGTAACATCGATCTTCGTTAAAATTCCGGTAGATGCAGCTGTCAAAATTTGACAGTTATACAGGCAGCGACCTTTTTGTAACATGCGGAATAAGTTGAGTTTTATTTTATA
>JANSTS010001823.1:0-21784 GCA_026546915.1 Sylvicola fuscatus
CGTACAACTTCCAAAGTTTACGATCAAATTAGACATAAATGTATGTTTACTGTTTGTTATTTATTATGATGTATGATCACTGATCATCAAATGAATTCAGAAAGACATTATGTACTGAAATATAAAGTTAGAATAGTTCTCAGTCGTCTGGTTATACCTCATTAGTTTTTATACCATTGATATGATAATAAGTACCACAAAGTTTATTCATGTATTCAAAAATTAAACTAAACTGTAACATTTGTCTAAGTAAAGGCAATTACAAATGTTCGAAAGAAAATCAATTTTCTGATGACAAACATGACTGGAGTGATTTGCCTTTTCCAATGATAATTATTCAAAATCAATTCCTAGAAGTCAAAGAAACCGAAAACGTAAAGGAAAACCAAAAGAATCCCCCTTGAAGAACCCAAATGATTATCAATGCATGTTGAAAATGTACAGAAAACGAGTTTTTTACCTCTCTCCCAACAGACGACACCACAGTGTATGGGAAAGAAACGATCGTCTTACATTTTTAGAAAGTAAATTCAGTATAATAATTATCGATATACATAAATGAGTAAAAACGAAAAAAAAAAACATGCACCAACTTGTCACTTGAAATTCTTGTACACGCATGAGTGAGTTGCAATGGACGAGAGAAATTTGAAGCTCAAATTGTGTGTGCAGCCTCAGAACCTCGCTTTACTTGCAAGGGACGCGGCGCATTTCTTTACCAACATGATTCAATTTACCACATGGATGCTTGCGGCCTGCATTAATTGAGTTAGTTTGTCATTAGTATCGGCGAGTCGCAACATAAAAACTAAACTGTGCGTTTTCGAGAGAAAAAAAGGCGCGCGAAAAACATTGCAAACCGCCAACAAGTTTTGCATTACATTTTTGCGCAGCAATGCGGCGCGGCAATCTGCACATTATGTATGTACACTATCGCAAAATGGCCTCAATGGTGTGCATCGCCAAATACATAATGAGTACATATACATAAAAGCAGCACGAGAACGGCGAAAATGCCGGCATTCGAGTTCGCCAGACCATTTAGGTATTGACTCAGTAGTCAGTTGACGGCGGGCTGTAATTGCGTTAAAATTAACTTGCGGGTGCACGAGGAGCCGTGGGAGTGGGTGTTGGCGGCGAGTGCCTGTGTGCGTGCGACTTGAAGAAAACTTGCATCACATGGGGTAATCGCATCGAGAAAATACCATGGACACACACGCAATTCATTGTTGATGTCATCACATTTAGAATCCGAAATCGTTCTATTATTATTTCACAATCAAGCGAAAATGTATACCATCGCGACGCGACGTGTCACATGCTGATACATGTACACATGTGAGTAAGGCTCAATAGCGCATTCACACGGTTTTTAAGTACACAGCGCACAGCCTGGAATATGTGCACTTTTTTTCATTCCCTTAGCCATCTCATTGCAAGTGTATTGCACATACATTTAGGGGCCCCGCTTTTACTGTTTGCATTGTGCTGTGAGTTTTTGTTTAACTGAACAGTGTGCCCAGTGCACTGAGCAGAATTATCTTCCGAATGGGATTATGTCTTAGAAATTGTCCATTCGATGAATTCACTTAGTTCGGAAGACAATTGCACATATATAATGGCGCAAATCCAAACGGCAATATGAGTCTAAGGTTTAGGCGCTGCTCTCCGCGCCTCAGCACATTGGCATTTCCTTAGCGTAAAATTATCTACGTCGCAGCCACGGCGCGGCATGGCACCGTGGCGTATGCATGTATTCGCGTTGCCGCGAGTGTATTGGCCATATTCTTTGGTATACACAAATTTCTTAAGGCGCTCAAACACGCGAAAACAATGCGCAGAGTTCGATGCGATGCGATAAAAGCAGCAACGTGTACGATAAAATATCAAATATATTATGTACATAATACATGAAACGTAACGCTGGTTTAGTAGTAATCTTTGGCACATAATCGGCGCATGTGCCAATTTTCAGTATATATGGGCCTTGGGCATGCCGCAAGTCGCAACTACATAGAATCTGCTGAATACTAAATTCCCCCCAGTTTTCCTTTTTTGTGTGCGAATTGCGTGTGTACGCGCACGTTGGTCGCAAAACATTATGCATACAATATACGTATATTCGCCGGGGCCGTACAGCATGTGCGCGAAATTGGCGCGGAGGGAAAAGCACGGCATACATACACTATAAAAATGAATATACAGCACGAGTAAAGAAATGAAAAAGAAAAGAAAAAAGCGAAAAACCCGAAAAAGCGGAGAGGCACCGAAAATTGAGCGTTTTGTGTCGCGTGTGTGTATTACGTTTTTCTTTCTATCTTTTCTCTAAAATGATGAGACTTTTTATGATTTTCCGCATAGCAACAAGAAAGGCCGGTTCTCCTATCCCACGTCGTGTACGGCGCATGGAATACGTGTGCAGATAGATATATCTATATGGATGCATATACCATACATACATATACACTTCAAATCGTAGTTGGGGTTTGCTGGCTTGCAAAGGCTAGGAGTACAGTAGACGGTAAAGACGCAGTAGGTAGATAGGGCAGAAGAAACAGTTGTCGTGCTGAAAGCAAGAGTGAGCGCGAAAGATACCAACGCATATTCAAAATCCTAGCCCAACTAAAAAATTATTTCTATTGTAATTTGAATTTGGAGAAAATATGTATGCCAAATGTATATTCATAGCAATGTACTACCTTGAAACATCTAATCTACGCTTTCAAGTTGCTGGCTATATTTGTTTCTTGCGTTTCCTTTTAATAGGTTTATGGTGGTTGTGTTTTGTTTTATTAAATTGAGCGAACTACATTTTCGGCGATAATAAATTAATCAAATTGATTGCTATTTAAATGTGGCTTCTTGACACCAGAATAGTCACAAAGATTTTTACATTCAAATGGTATGTTGTCATAATTTAGGTACTGTCACATTTTATCAATTGTTAAAAAAAAACAGAAACGCCTTGAATCGAAATTAGACAACATTAGCAAATTAATTGACCACCAGTATGTTAATTGAATCAAGTATTTTTAAATTCACATTTCACATGAATTACACAAAATTATCATAAAATGCAATTATTAAGTCCGCGAACTTCTTCACACCAACGTTTTTTAGACAAAAAAATATGCACGTACTTAGTACAAGTAATGTATTTAAATGTGCATGTTTTTTTTTTGTTCGTTCTAAAGCTCACAGGAACTGCACCATGAATTAATACGGTGGGATTATTGAACGATGAACACAGTGCGTCTCGTGCACTGGTAAGGGGGAGAGAAAGATGCCGGATGACGCACGCGAAACTCTCGTCGCGGTTTGCATTTTAAGAAGTTGGGGTCTGTTGACTTGCCGGCTCGCCAGTGCACGTCGCTACTCGCTATACATTATCTGCCGGCATCCGCGCACACTGTTTCGCGCTTAATTTTCTTTGCGTTTTCACTTGTACAGAAAATAAAAGTCAAAGCTAATTTTGCGCATTTCCGTTTGCGTTCATGTCATTTTGGCGCGCATTTAATGTTGAGAGCTATATGTGCGTGTGTTTTTAGATTACGACGAGACTGGTGAGCTGGCAGCAATGGGCAACTCCTCCTTGGGCAGGTGGATTATTCATCTCAACATTCATTTAATTAGAATGCTGGTGGTGCCACCACACGATTACGCGACGTTTGGTCGGCGCGCAGGCTATTATTAAACATCATGTTTCCATGTCGCGCTGGCTGAGGCGATCATTTTGAAATTTGAATGCGAAGATTAAAGTCGTCGTCAGCGTCACGGCTGTGGTGTGGCGGGCGGTGTGTGGCTGCCGACACATGAATATACAACCATATTATCATGTTGCTTTTCCTAATCCCCAGCAGCCACATTCTTTGAATCTTGATGATATTATTTCTATAAATCTACAATGTAATGTTGAGAATGAAGGAGAAGAGCGACATGCCGACAAGAGCAGAACACAAAATCATCTATTCATGGCGCCAAATTCTGTATGAGATACGTCAGAGTTTGGCTAGAAAAAATCGAGTTTTACGTCATTCATTTGAGAGGAAGAATCGTCTGATGAAATGTGCGCGCATGCGCGATAAAGATATTCTTAATCACCAACACTCGCAAGCAGCAGACGCGACTCTCCAATCTCAAGCAGTCTGAATATGAATAACTTGATGAATTAAATTTTTTTTACTATTTAATTATATCAAAAATTCATTCATTCACTTATTCAAAATCGTTGTTATGATTGTCAGAAAATAAATAATTAAATATTACAAATATTTCGAATCTGTACATGGCGACACATGTGTGTTTCACCTAATTTTACCTTAAGATGGTACGTGTTTCAAATTTATTAATATGTCGGCGCTTTAGTCTTTCAAGTGACAATTTATAAACCCTAATTAAGTGTGTTGTTTCGCTCATTTCGATAAGTAACCGGTTTTTAAGGAGCTTTATGCTTCCATACAAATGTATTTCGTTTTATTACCTTGTTTTAAAAACTGTAAGGTAAAATCAAGAAAGAAAACAACAGAAGAAAAAAATCGGTAAGATATGGTCTGAAGAAATGTGTTTTGTCTGTTTGTAAATGAGTTAAGATTGTATGCGGAAGGACAGATGTTTGTTCATCCTATTGCTTACCAGTGAAGAGCCCTAATATTATAGATCTTTACGATAAGTACTTGAAAAGGGCCAGTTTTGCTTCTTGGAACAATCGTCCATCATATTTTTATGCGGCCCTTCTCATAAACAGTATTACAATGATTGCAAAAGTACTTGTCAATTGTGTACTTGTCAGCATTGTAATTAGGTTGAAGAGGTCGCACACAATTTGTAGTTGTTAATGTACGGAATTTAAGAAGGGAATCCTAAAATATATAAACACATCCGTATCGCCATGTTGATAATTGCATGCAACATCTATCTATACAAAACCTATTGATAGCGCAACTATGTAATTAATTTTTAATCGAAATGATATTACAATCGTTGGAATGGGTCATTGGGTCATCATTTTATGAAAATCTTCGATGTCGAAACAAAAAAGCATTCACAATTCAATGCCGATTGCATTTTGCGACGACAACAAATTCACAATATCCGCTATTTAGTGCACGATGTTTGTGTGCAACATCATAGACTTGTTCTTGACAATTTGTTACTACATAAAGATTAAAACATTTTTATTGACAATAAACTTAAACTGCGAGTAATTCCCACAACTGAATACTAGAAACTATTTCCCATTCCATTATATTAATGAGGAAGTTTACTGATTATTTATGTGTGTGCACTAAAAGACTGTTAAACGCTGATAGCGAATAAACACGCACAAAATACGTTGATGTGTAGTGGAAAAGCGTATAGTTCTGAAAAAGGGGCTTTAAATTGTAAAATTCACACGAAATATTGTGTCAGGGGAAGGAAAACCGCTGATATGTTTAAAGATTATGTATATTCATGTAAATATTAAATATTGTGAAGATAACACACTACAAAGTGTAGCAGAACTACTGCTAAATTGAAAATGAAACGTTCACACAAGATATAAATTTGCAGGAAAACCCCAACGAAAAAAAACTGTGTGTGAGAGCTTTTAAAAGTCGTAGGTTTTGTGAATTTATGCGTATGTCCCCCACTTTGTCTATAAAATTAACTCACATAATGTAGAAGTCTAGTTTGGTAGAAAAACCTTGAATTTCCTAAAGATTCCGGAAAGCGGAAAGTGGGGGGCCGCCGACGTGTGCTGCAAAGCCTCTACGAGTTTTCTTTATCGTTTGTTCTCTTCGCACACCAAACAGTTTCTTGATTTCCTTTACTTTTAATGGCTATTTTATCAAGCCACAATCGTCAAGCTACAGTTTGATTACATCGCGCTTGCGCAATAATGTGCCCGTTGAAATTGCCTATGTCGCCTTCAGTTCCCGCCCGACCAAAATATATACACGCGCGCGCGCGCGCGCGATATATTGCAGATTTTAATGTCATGTGGATCTTGGCAGAGTTGTTAATGTTCGGCGACGTGTTAAGCGTGTTCCCATAAGCGCCGCTAGCATGTGCGCCGTGTTGTTTGAGACAACGGCCAGGCTTTAGGTGACGAGGGCGCTCAGCGATAACGATTTTTTTTTTGCAATGTAATCATTGGAGTAGGCCAGATAGATTATAGATATTACTAAATGCATGTGTCTGGTGCACAGTTAATTGTGATTGACGTTGAAGTCGAGCGCCATTCTCATTGAATTTGTGTGCTCCAATTGATTATATTTTGGAATGGTCTGTGATGCAATGGCATGCTTCCATGTTATCAGCAACGATTTTTCGTTGGGAGTTATGAAGTGCACACTTTGTCCGTAAAATGCGCTTAATTTGTAAACAATGATTGTTATGAATGAAAATAAAAACACAGTTTGTTATTCAGTTGCGGCTGAAACTAGAGCAAACACGTGCAACAAAGTGATAGTTGAAAATGCTTCTCAGAGAAGTGAACGTCTGCACCGATTCAACGAAAACCTATATCAATTCGCGGAACAGTCTGATTAACCGCAAATTTTGGGTTGCAGCAAATAAAAAAAACTCACTCGCAAGTCACACGGACCCGCATTCGCCGGAACGAACATAAATACTATTTAAAAGAATATTCCGAAAATGAATCATCAACAACGCCGCCGCAGCGCCGCCCAGCGCCGGTCGTTGTCGCGCCGTGCCGCACTGTTTCGAAGAAATCGCATATCGGAGAGGCTGCAGAATCGTGCAATTCGAATTCGCGGGAACCTGCAATTCAAAATAAACACACATGCCGCTCTCCGGTTATGTGTATTCAATGCTATTTTTTTGATGGTTCATTTTTACTGAGTTCGTTCACAATCATTATTCAATTGGCCAGTGAAATTCTTTAAAGTTGTAAATGCATAATATTTACTCGCGGTCTTGCGGAGTTGAAACGTGTGCGTTTATGTATGTGACTACGGCTGCTCTCGCGTGTGCATATTATAAAATGCAAAACAAAAAAAAATCGCGGCTAGACGCGACAGTTGAGAGAGACAATTGGAACTCGATTATAGGAATGGGGGGATAACCGGTGTTTTCAAGATGTATATAATGTACGAGGCATACGCAATATGCAGTTAAATGCGCAACATACACAAATCTTATATTTATATAATGGCGCTTGTGCAAATGTCTGTGCGCTCGATGTGTGAACAGTGAAAATAATGGGCAGCGAGCCGGCGCGGGTGAATGCCAAACGAACAAAAGATTGGCAAAATGAACGAATTTTATGTCTTTGGGATGGTAAAATCGTTTCCAGATCTCCGACTAGACGTTCGCCATCTCTGTACGTATACGATGTGAATTTTTATTTTAATAGGTTGGCAAAAAAAAAAGAAGAAGAAGTTTTGTGTACACAGTTCTTGGAAGTGATTCTTTAAGCAAATTGTCTTCGCTGCCCAGTTGCCACTGACTACCAGAACTGAAAATGTTATTTGTATAAACACTTATCGAGAAAACACGCTTAGTCACTTTGCATTCTACAAACACAACACACGGGGAATTACGACGATGATGTAGCTCAATTCAACGTAAAAGCAAATACAATCAATATGCATTGAATGCCGGCTTCATTCATAGAATATAGCGAAATAACAGCGTCAATTATTATATACTCCCATGTACTCAGTACTTTAGTGGGCAGTTAACATTCCAGCACAGTATTCGCACTACTTTTCTTCCATGCAACATAGGCACGGATGGAATGTAAACTGATTTATGCTTTCAGCCAATTAACAATATCTATCTGCATGACCATAAAGTGTACACTCGAAAGTACCAGCAGAGTCTTTAAATCTTGTCCCAGACACAACCTATTTCCTGTATGTCTTTACACACACACAGCACACTTGAGTTGCGTGCCATTTTCACCACACATGTAAGTATGCTGGCCGCATAATAACCGCAGTTCATTCCAATGTTGTATTTTTTTTTATGATTTTAGAACGTTGCTTCGAATAGTGTACAACATCGGCCGACAGTCGACAGTCAGCTTTGCAGCATATTAAGCACGCGGGGAGAAAAGGCAATGCAAGAGGGGAAGGGGGCAGCAATCATGTGCACAGACAGTACCGTGTACAGACGGCAAAAGGAGAGACGTGAGAGAACCCAACCAGACTATCGAGCGCGCATTTCCATTCAGCTACGAAATGCAGAAAAAAGGGCGTTTTCCCCCCTCATTAAAAGTCTCGAGAGTGTCTTAATACAGCCGCGTGCATCATCTGTGCGAACTTGCGAAATTACTTTTCGTTCAAACAGAATTCACATATGCATATGGTAGAAATGCACCATTAACCGGTGGTTGAAAATGTTTTTATGTATTTTAACTGTGCTGGGGAGCCGTTGGAATCATCCGCTCAGCCGTATTGGTGGAAGAAAAGGCCTTGCATTCGGTAAATGGAAAAAATTTCTCCGCGCTCAATTCGTATGCTGGACAGGTTCGGTGGACTTGGTGTCTGGGAAAAAGACAAATGACTTTGTTCGCAGTGGTTGTGCGCTTCAACACGTCAAGGCGATTTAATGTGCACTTTAAGAAGAAGGAAAATCACCCAAGGGCTGTCGCATCTTAGCTGTATTTCCGAGTTCCCCAAGTATATATGCACACACAAGTTGGTGTGAAATCCGAAATGTGAATTGAAGCCAGCAAGCGAGAGTCCTCTTACCTCTATCGCTGTTTAATTGTGTATATGAGTACGAGTAAATGTACCTTATGTATGGTATGTCGCACCAGACAGTCGCGTCGCGCGTTTATTTAGCACGTTTCCTTTCCAACTCACGGTATCACATATCAATTATGCTGCAGTACTACATAAACTGTGCAGTCTGCATAATACAGTTAGACTCATTCATGTATAGACCAAGTGAATAAAAAACTTAGAACCAAACTATTATTACATAAAAAAAGGAACTTCTCAGACGAAATAAGTAACATCATCCCTTACTACTTTAATGGTAGGAATTAGTATAATATATTCGCGAATCTTCCTCATACCGTCGCTAACTTATTATATCCAAACTTTAATGGCAGTTAAAAAAAGAAGCTTTTCATCCCAATTTGGTCTCGCCGCAAAAAATAAGCACGAGTCGCAGCCAAAAAAAAAAAGCGTAAACAGCCGAGGTGATTGTACGAATCATTTCAAAGTCGTTGTTTGGTATTTGTATATACTCGTAGAATCGTGGTTACACCACCCCTGGCGCGGAGCCCCTTTCCGCGCCCATCCATACAAAACAATTTCGATGGCGTGTACATATAATAATATCATAGCATTCTATACATTATTCCATTGGCAGCTTCAGTTTTTGCGCATTATTTTATTATGGATACATAAGACGATGGCGCGGTGTTGGTGGCATGGATTTGTTTGATGTTCTCAAAGTACGTTGAGAACACATTCTCTCCCATACATATCGCGCCAAGCCGACGAAAATATTCAATAATAAAGCTTTCGTTGAAGTACGAACCGTTGAGGGGTATACAGTTAGACAAGTTGCGGCAGGAGGAGCTCAACGACCACGCCAAAGGAGTGACCTTGAACCATCCATGACTACATACATAACCCGAGTCTCGAATACACGTGGATGCCACACCATTTATTGATGTTTCATGCTCCCGAACTCTGCGTACGTATTATGTGTCTGCGTCAGGCTGCATGTTGGTAACCCTGCACGCGCGCTCCTTCTGCACAACATATTCTGCACATATCAAAAGCTACGGCCATGTACTCGGTACACACAAGAGAAAGGTCCCACGCATGCGCACTACTGCCCTACATAGCCATCCCCCTCATACCGGTACTGTATTTTTACTACAAAACTAGAAAGCTCGCCTGTACACGAGTATATGTTTGGAAGCTATTATAGACGTGGCGGGCACCGTAAAAATTGAAGGAACTAATAATGCCGCAAAAAACGACGTAGACGACTGCAGAATAGCAAACTGTGATTAAATGGAAATATATAAGATTAAACGTATAAAGACTGTAGCGTACAATATGAGCGGTGCAGGATTTATTGTCATGCCATATGTCTTTTGCTGTATAATTTAATGCCTAAACGATGGCTTAAATATAGATCCACATTATTGTATGTCCTTTTTCTTCCTCTTTCGCAGTGCACACCCACTGTTCTACACGCATACAGAACTGACTATTCTGGAATATGGGGCCTCTGAAATAAGGTAATCCCTGGAGAATGCCACTTCAGTATGGTCGTTGCATAATGAACTGTATTTTAAGGAAGGCTTGACTTAAATGCATATTCATCGTAAAATGAATGATTCACAAATTTGCCTATGGAAGGTCTTTACCCTTCCACAGACAAATTCATATTAAAAGTTCCGTTGACTTTGCGATAATAATCATTGGAAATTCTATTGAGTACCTTCGTGGTGGCGTATAACAGAGCGCTTGCGTCGCGGCTCATGTGAACTCAGTCTCAATCAGTTTAAATTTGAAAAGGTCCATGAACGGACAAAATTTATTTAAATAAGGCACGAGAAGTTGCTGCAAAACGCCCGATGATGGAAATCTACGCTAGTTTTAACATATATGAGTATGTACGCGTGGTACTGCGGTATATAAACGGCGTCATTTCTCTTGCCAAAAAATGCCAGCGCATGCCCAGTGCACAGTGTCTGCCACGACGGCATTTCAGATACCATAAGTACTATGTAGCCGCAGCAATACCGCAATTCTTCTCGTATTGTGCTTTCATCAGAGAGAAAAGTACTCTCAATACATGGTACAGTCGCCCACCCACTTACATTAATTTCGTGTGAAGATCATAAGCATCCCCTTGTGGATTGATGCTTGGCAAGCAGTGTTTTATGTTACTTGTAACCAGCCAGCCAGTATTTTCGCGCCATTTACTCCCCCATCCAACCGGGTACTGAGTGGTTTGTATAATATCTGGCGCCTAAATATGCTTAAACGTAGATAATTATTGTACACAGTACAAATCCTTTTAATAGAATTGCAGAATAGCGTGTAGATAAAAGAGGAGTTTCCCGAAACATTTTACACTCTTTTTTTTTGTATTTAAATAAAAACGCTAATTTTATGCATACGACGTGAATTATTTTGTCAAACAGAAAGACTTACGGTAAAGCCTATGAGGAGTGGTTGAAGCTCGAACCACAATGAAACCCTTGAGAACAGATAGGGGATCATATGTGCACAGTACAGTAGTCGGTCTGTACGAGCCACCAGCAGTTTTCGTTTTTCTTCCATATAGTGTAAACTGTTATGACATACGATACTCTTTCTCATGGTATGATAAGCCCAACAAGTCCTTTAAAAAAATAATTAACAAACACTGAAGCACGTAAGGGTTAAGTGAACTCTGCTATTTAGTCGTCTGTCCTACACGCTTGCACTCGTAATTGGAATATACGAGACGACTGACGACTGACGAGAGAGTGGCTTCACCATTTTTGTACGTTTCTATTTTTCTTCTTTTTTTTTGGGACCAACTGTAAAATAAATGGGAGACACTCTTCGTCCACTTTAGACATTCTGATTTGTGATACAGATGTGTATATGGGACTGGGCGCTATGGCATTTATTTTGGAAGCACGACTACTATATACTGAAAATAGATATATTTAACATACGCATATAATGTGAAAAGTCACATACAGTCCGTGGACCGTGATATAATTTAGGCAGGAAAAACATTTATGTTTCCCCCCCGAAATATATATATATATACCTACAGAGAGTGGTGACTAACTAGTTACCACTCATTCGAAGTTTAAAATAAAATAAATTAAACTTCAACCGCGTTTGAACTTAGTAGAGGAGAGGTGGTGGGTCCATTGCCGCCGTCGAACAGGCAAACGCGCGATTTCAGATCATTTCTCTTGGCTGATCCAACAACTGTCGTTTGGCGTTAGGAACACACCGAATTGTTAGAACACTCAAGGCACAGCCGTTGATTCTTAAATATAGTCGTAGTTTGGGGTTTAATTTAGAACACGGTGTACGTTTTTCAAACAAAAGGAACATTGGCCCCAACCTGATTGAATACCATCTAATCTCCACACACTTCTTAGAAATGTGTTTATTTTTATACGGCATCATGAAGTAATGATCTTTAGGCTGTTGCGTCTATAAACCATCATTCCACAAGGCTATATTTACGAATCTGTCCGTTGTCCTTGTCTCAAAGAGATATGACGATATCATTTCTATTAAAATAGTAAAAATTCTATGTTAATCCACTTTTGTACCAGCATAAAGCGGCTGGCTACAACGCAGCGTCTGTTATCGATTTGAAATAGCAAAAGTCTGGTCTGTTTGCATTATCGCAGATTAATTGGTAGCGTCAATAGCGAGGAAAAAAATCGCATCTACATACAATTTGCATTGACAACAAACTTGCAGCGCGTACTCTGTTTTTGGATCACACTCACTTTCAATACTGAATGGGGGGAAATGAGACAAACGCCGCTTCCAACAGTGGTAATTAACCTCATAGCCTAAGCCCGATAAGATTAGAACGATACTGCAATTACACGGGTGTGGGCCCATTCATCAACTGCAAATGTGCTTGCATAATAATCATAAATTCAATGGGAAGACGTCACAGAGACACATTAAAAATGAAAAATTGCAATGTGAAAAAAGAAGGCAGGCACAGTGTGAGAGTAATTATGAGCTTCAATGCACCAGTGACTATCGACTAGTCCC
This sequence comes from Sylvicola fuscatus, assembly GCA_026546915.1. Lineage (NCBI taxonomy): Eukaryota > Metazoa > Arthropoda > Insecta > Diptera > Anisopodidae > Sylvicola > Sylvicola fuscatus. Next base: position 12,726 of record JANSTS010001823.1, read on the forward strand.
CGCACCGGAAATCACACGACATTTGATCCAAGCCATACAACCGATTGTTGCTCCCAGATAGGAACAGACCATTGTGTGCCTTCAAAACTATTACTCTCTACACATATGACCTCTTCCCGATCAAGCCCCTTCGCAGCCCGCCTCCGTGCTTGCATAGACAAAAGCGACGCCGCCGCCGTCATATTATCTGCATGTACCTACAATACTTCTGTCTACAACAATGCATATATTTTGCACGTCTATTGTGTCACTCACCTGAGTCGGAAGGTGTCTGCACGCCCAGTCCAATAACATCGATATCTTTACACCTTGTATAGCTGTGATCGCTGTGCATTGTTTGTGTGAATTCATAGGAGGACGAATTGTTATTCGATATATTGGTGACTGAGGGACACGGTATTATGAGACTGGGTTTCATACTTTTTGGCTGTTTCTGTATCGTCGAATGGTCATAGCAATCAGAGTCGATTTCGACGGCACTGTCCTCATCATCCTCATCGTCCTCTTCGTCGTCGTCCTCTTCTTCGCACTCTTCATCATCTTCGCCGATAACCCCCTCGAAATCGGACAACTCTTTCATGTCATTCAGCAGATCGCTTAATGACTCTGATGGATTATTGGCTGCCATGAATGCACAAATATCGGCCGATGTTGAGGCATCGGACGAGGACAAATGTTCCTTCCAGAGGTTGATTATTTGATGATCCTCTTTGCCGACAAGGTTGATTTGATTGGAACCAACTGTGCATGCACTCAAATCAATGTTGTGTTTAAACTCTGGCGGATCATCGTCCAGACTGAGTGGAGTGTCCGGCCTTGGCACCATGACATCGCGGTCTCGCAGAAAATCGCTTGTGCTCAATGTTGGAATACATTTGATAGTGGTCAGTCGATTTGTGGGCGTAGATGTGGCTGACATTCTACACTCGATTGGCTTTTGATTTAATCGAGAATTCAACAACAATGATCGACCAGCCGGTACCTGTTGAATGCACTTCTTTTGAGTCAGCACAGGCATCGGTTTGGCGACTGTTATCGTGTCAGACGTGTCAGGCTCCATCTTTATTGTGACTCCGAGTGCTTTTGGTGCCAGTGTGGCATCTGGTGTTGCTGGCGGAGTATTTGAAGCAATTGTTGGCTGTTGGTGTGTTAGTGTTGCTGCTGTCTGTGTCAATGTTGTTGACGACTGTGAGGTGCACGTCTTTTTTGATTTGAATGCATTCATGCTAGGATGTGTAGTGCAGCGTCCTGACCACATGCAATCGTGGTGGCGAATTTGTGTACGCAACGATGTGGTGGATGTGGAGAGGCACGAGCTAATTGTGTTGTTGCAATCGAAAAGATCATCTGTATTTTTTGTGTCTTGCTCGAAATTGGGCAATTCAAGCGCTGTGAAATTCAGTTCAGCTTGTGTGTCAGCGTCCAAAAAGTGATCGTACAAACTGACGCATGTGTCGTCCGTTTTAGGAAAGGGTATACTACTTGAGCATTCCATTGTTATCGTTCGTTTTCTGCGGACTGTAATCATATGGAAACTGTATAAAGATCAGGACAGTCCCTTCTCGTTCTGTTGTCACTTTTGATATTCAGATGTTGAATATACACTTTACAGGATATGCATAATTGTTTTATGCTTTTTTAAGATTCTCTTCAGATTTATAAGACAGAGTGTAAATTTACGGGTACAAATCTGAAAGAAAAGAAAAAAATCACAATTAAATTGATTGTTCACTTACAATTTAATTAAAGAAATTGAAAGAGATCAATTAGATATTCTGTGGTAGTGCGCACACAATGGACGTGCGCAGTGTAGTGATTCTTTAATTACATTAATGTGCAGATTTCTTTAGTTTATCAAAGGAAGAATTACGAAGCGTGCAATACTCGTATAATTCAACGACTCTAGAATGTAGCGGCATTTAATTAGTTCGCACACGTGCATTTTTAACATAACACCACGACGTGAGTAGAAAAACATAAAATGATATATAGATGCGTCAGTTGTCGGTGCATAAAACTGACTAGAGGCATCATAATATATTTTGTAACTGAATGCATTAAGCTTGCGTTCATTGCTTTTTTTTTATGTAAGTCATCCTTTTTACTGATCTATTTCAGAGACTTTGCAACGCTCAATGATTGATATAATTTATGTCGGTCTTCTTTTTTTCTTCAGTGCGTTCAACAATTTATTGTATCCTTGTTTTTTTATTATTCCGGATGTAGTATATTTTAAATAAAAGCGATATTAAAACACAATTTGAGTTTCAGAACTCTTTCGGTAATCGGAAGTCTGCATTGTTTGCGTGTGCACGGTGCAATATCATTGACTCGAAACACATTGTAGTGTCTTTTTACACAACGGACTAAACATAATTGCAAGAATATAGAATATTAAGGTGTACTTTAAATGCAATCTTCATTCGATTGCATGCCTTATTAAATATCGTTAAGGGTGAGCTTGACTTTGTGCAGTTTTTTTTTCATAATTATTTTGTGTGCACAAAGTGCGACGTTCAATTAACCGAGTGCGCATTTCACAAGGCTTGAGCAAAGTACGCTCATTTAAAGTATTGGGGGTATTTAGAAAAAAATTATAATTTTGATAAGGAAGCGAAACAATTTTTTGGCACGAGCACATTTTTCGTGAGTTTACTCATCATTTGCGCGTTTTCAAACTGATAACTGTTTGGTGACGACAGAGTGGCGATGTGATCTTTTTACATACAAGCACGTCGTAAAAATACGATTTAGATGATCATAGCGAATTATCGCCGCCGCTTTGACCCATTTTCTATCACTGTGGCGTTTTTTATGGAACCATATAACGATATGGTTTTTCGTTTTTGGTGCTACCTTGAGATTAAATTCTTTGAAAATTAAATAAGATTTGGATGTCTCGTATATCAAATTGATAAATAACATAAAACTAGGAGCGCCAGCTTGAAGATTCCAAGTAATGATTAGGAAGTAGCTGGTGCGATAGCGTTAATATCTGTTACAAGTGAACAATTTGAACTCTTGTCGATACGACTGCCATGTGCACAGGCAATAATCAAATGAAGAAATCTTCGATCATGCAGAATATGAAGAAATGGAGCAGGCTAATATGTAATGGAAATATAATGCCACCTTATGAAGGGTTTATCAAACGACTTAATCACTTAGCACGTCTTAAATTTCAAGTAAGCGTTCAAGTGTTAATCGCTTCATTACATATTTACTGAAAGACAAAGTGTGTATTGTATATAGGAATGAGTAAACACTAAACAGCGAATGAACGTCTTAAGAGATTACGTATCTAGCCACTCCAGATTCTTAAAAATGCGCTTTGACTTAATGCATACAATCAAACGATGAAAAACTATATTGAGGCGGAATTAGTCATTCAGATGAGGGCTTGCCATAAGCCTCTTAAAGGCGGTACAGGTCAATTAGCAAGTATAATGTATAAACGTATGTACCAAACAAGGTCTGACCGCAACATTGTCACATCACACAAAGGTTTGCACATCTGGATATTGGAGGCCCTATTTATTCAACAATTGCTTCCATAATTGGCAACGGAGTTTGTCGATCAGACTTTTCGGCCAGCAAGTCGCAACCACCAACACTTTGCGACATTGGCGCCAAAATTAAGCTCACTCAAGTAGTAATCAAGCTGATGAATCGTCCACCCACGTACCCACGGAATGTCCATGTACTTATATGTACGAATAATGTCATCAATGGATGTTGAACCACTATCGACTGCGCGCCACTTCCACCCATTGAAGAGAGCCTTTGCCGCAAACACACGCAAAAGTATAGCGTCTCAGTTCTCACATATTAATTCTCGGCCGTATTCTTTTTAGTGGATTTCGCGTGGCAGCCTTGAACGCGGTCTAAGACTTCATCAAATAGACCTTCCTGTCCATAAAGAACGTATGACGGATGAAACCAACTGCCGACATATACAACTGTATGCATGCACACCACTCCACCGTCTATCGCAACGATCCGGATTCCGGACAAATGTAAACGCCAAATTTAAAGTAGCGGCCAGAAACCCAGCACAGGCATTGTACTCCAAGCAACAACAATAATATGAAATACGAAAAAAGGAAAAAAAAATGGAAATAAAAAACTGGGGCCCCCAGTAACACGTATTCGCGATGTTTCGCGTTGTGTATGCCGCATATGCTGTGGGGAAGTGCGAGGAGTACAGTCGCCGCGGCCGCGGGCTGCCCCGGGTCGGGATGAGAGAATTTTTCGGCGCGAGTTCCGAGTTGGCTGTAGAGTGCGTGTGCGGCTACAGACCTAAGATACACGCGTAATTAATTAAAATTCAAGAGTATGCGTAGAGACCGTGTATATGCGTTTATTGTAATCACTGCGTAATATATCGCCAGAATTTGGCCATGAAAATTTGTGTATGGTAATTTTTTTTTGGGGGTATTTCAAGACCGTCGGCACGGGTGGGGAGACGCAGAGAGCTCACTGGTACACACGTGTACACGCATATCAATATAGTTTTAATTGTATAAACCGGTGGGGTAAGGCAATGTGTGTGTCGGTTTGTGCTATCAATTGAATTTACACACGGCGCTATACCGTACAGCTTATTAGGAAATTTATTTGTGGGCATTGTTAAAAGAAAAAAAAGGGCAGCGCCTTAATGTTGACTAAAACATTTAGCATAAAAAAATTATTTAAGGCGTTCTTGTAAAAATCTTAGATAATTTTTTTTTTTTTTTGAAAATGTTTGGTGCAAATCAAAGCAAGCTAATTTTTGTTTGTAAAACCAAAAAAAAAATCTTTTGTTTTTCTGTTAGGCAAATTTCGGTTTTCTCGAGAACTAAATTACGCCGGCACAATGCGAATTTGTATTTGTACTTTGTACATGACAACGGATGACGAGAGCAAAAGCAAGAGAAGAAAAAACAGTGCTAAAAAGCTGCAATGACTAGTGAGCCAGCCACTGCCAGCATCCATGATCGGTGAACGTACAAAATATATAATAAAACGAATGAGGATGCAAAGAGAATGGTGATAAAAGCTGGAGCTGGAGAAAAGTGTGGCATAATGGAAAGGGACGAGCGGCTAGGCTACATGGAGGTATCGAATTGAATGAAGCGAAAATTCCCTCTCCCGGCACGACGTTGTCGCCCGAGCTTTAACTGCCACGTCTCTTAAAATTATCTCCACAGAATACGGATATTTTACAATTACCTCCTTCACCACTACTAAGCTTTTATTAGTTTTACTTAAAACTTACCAATATTGTGTACTTAATAAATGATTATCCTCTGGAGTCTCAACTTTTTTTTTGTTTCACTGAACTTTCTACAAAATTGTCTGTTATTGCTGGCTCTTATGTATCTTACACACAATTATAATACAAGCCAATAATTAGAAGTCTTTAGGCGTTTTATTAATTATTTTTTTAAATTAATTGTTATTGTAAATTTTCTGCACATGAGAAAGTAGTTTGTCAACGCTTGTTCACACGTTCAGGAAAAAACTGCTTCTGCTTTCCCAGTGTTAATATATTAAAGATGTTTGTATCTTTTGTTTTAAATTGCGATGGAGTTTTCGGTCTTCTTTATCCACAGCAATTTGTTAATATATCAATGGTCACTTTCACGACAAAGTTAGAAACATAATTTTTATAGCAAAAAAACACTTTGTATTCGAAACGAGATGCGCACTTTGTTTAAAAAGGTTGAACAGTTATTTTATCAGCAGTATAGATTTCACAATAATACGCAATTAAACTGTTTTTAATTATCATCAAGCAATTATCGAGTCTATTGTTGGACAAGTACTGCCAAAACTTGACCGATTCAAAACACTGTTAGCTGCGTTGTGTCAACAATTATTTACATGAATTTGGTGAAAAACAAATTTGCAATGTTTTTCCTTTTTTTTTATTTACTTTATTTTTTTCACTTGCAACTTTTATGAATACCATTAACAATTGAAAAGATATTTATTCCACTGAGCTTCAGAGCAGAAATCTCCGTACACGTGCGACGAGCAAGCGGTCTGAACAATGACTGTATTGGAGTCGAAGAAGGAATTTCAAATTTCTGCCAGTGATATAATATATGATGTATTATGTATATAGAATTGGATTTTCGAGTCTCGCTTCTCGTCGTATAAACTCTGAAGGGAGAGCAGTTCCACTAGCGCATTCGCCTGAATACATGTATCCTTACGGCATATAATAAATAGCCGCACACATTCACGTCCTGTAAATGCTACGCCGAAACGTATGCCACACACCATCAAACTTTGCCGGCGGAAAGCACACACACAAACACTCGCCTCTACACAGTTCTAAATATTATAACAATATAATGTTGGTATATAATGGGGCACACGCGCCAGGCAACGTGGCTGACCATGCACCATATGTATACATATCAAAGTTTGCATCGGCCGTCCATACTCCATACAGCAAGTGAAAGAGAGGAATCAATCCAGAAAGCGTTGCGATTGAAAGTGAGAGCGTAACATATCGCGAGACTCCGCACGCACACACTTGCACAACACGCGCGGCTCACCTTCACACATGCACGACCTGCGGAGCGAGCAGCTCAGTTCTGTTTTACGGCCTGAATGTGCCCATATGTTGGTCTCGCTTTCGCACTCACGACTTTCAAATATTTCCGCGCCGCTCCGACCAATTCGTTTTAGGTGTGCCGGCAAAAATTTAGATCTCAAATGAACTGCAGTAAATTACGGCTTACTGTACTAAAAGTCGATTGAAACCGCTAAATTCTTAGAGAATAATGTTTTCGAGTCAAGAGACAACGTGTTTATGCAATTTTTTTCAGGTGTCCATTAGTATTTTGAATAAATTCACAGAATATCGTTCGACAAAAATGCACTACTTTCAGTGCGACCGGTATTATGTGCGGCTCGTCTCTCTCACACTCAAGTAAATCGTGACGTAGCTGGGTTGGTGCGAATAGTATGCCGTCTGGCCAGAGCATGAAGCCAATTTTGAGTGCGGATTGAGGATGCATATACGAGCGGTGAAACTGTTCTTCTTGTCGCGGATATGTGTGTAGGCTGCAGGTTGGCGTGCTCGCACTTCTAACTTTGTACAATCGTTGGGTTGTGTGATGTGTCTGACGAAATGACTACACTTCCAAGCTTTTTGTGCGTGGCTTTATTCATCTTTATAATGCCACTGCAGCAACCAATTTCCAGATTTAGATTTAAGATGCGTTTTCATCGGTAATCTTATAACTTATACTATTTTATTGAACATTAAGATTACTGGTAGAACAAACGCTGATCGGATTAAGATGTCACAGACTTTTTATTTATTTAGCGGTGCAGTTATTTTACAGGGTGTCAATATGCCTCAAAGTATTTTACTTTTACCGTCCACGTAACAAACATAAAATTTAACATTGAATTTGTTGCAACAACAAAATTTTTATGCGAAACAGTTTTCCATTTAATGTTTTTGTTATTCTGTATCAATTATGTTCTTGTTTAGAATTAGGTTAGTTAAATACAGATGATAGATCAACAATTAATTTCTCTAAAACTGTTTACATGCAACCTTTCGGTTTAGATATAAAATGTAAAAAAAAAACGTTTTAGTTGCTACTGCCCACTTTTACTCAATACAAGTAAAAGTGTGCCAAACTCTGTCTTATATTCAATTGATAGGTACCTGTAACATGTTAAAAATAATTTCTTATCGCAGAACTTAATGTAAAGTATTTGCACCCTGTAGAAAAAGCACCTCATCAAACTGGTGCTCTCGCAATGCAATAATTATGTATATTTGAAATATGCTCAGAGCAGGGTACACGGTGCTTGTGTGTAAGTACTTGTTCGTAGAATCTGCTGGTACCAGCCTACAGTAAATGCGCGGGAAAATTATCCACACACAACTGTAGGAATTAATCGGAACGTGACACATCCACATATCCGCGCGCGCCGGTCGCGCAATCATATAATTTTACACACACAGCAATTGCTTTGTATAAATATAACTTATTAGTAATTACCAACACTGACATCATCACGTGCTTGCGCATACAAACTTTAATTGCTTATGTATGGTAGCAAATAATGATTTACAATGCAGATATTTGAGATTATAAATTCAAACTAAAAATGACTAATATGAAGTTAGTTTTATTTTAAAATCAATATTTTGAAAGAATTGCATTAATGGCAATTGCAAATTAAACAACCGTTTTTATTTCTTAAGTATTACTTTTGAAAAGTTTGTGGGTTAAGTAGATAAAGCTTATATGTGGCAAAAACTATTCAGAAAATCTTATTGTAAGACTCAATTTGGTGCAGGTATAAAGAAGGATTTTCTACCGCTTTTACCACAATATATTTGCCAATTAGATTCGATCACGATGTTATTTGCAGTAATGCTGTACCTTTACCCGTACTTAATATTTTAAGTACAAAAAATATTGTATTAAAATTTGGTCAAAGCTTTTATCGTATTGTAAATACGAACAGAAGTGTTAAGTGGTCAATTGTATTGCTTACACATATGTAGGTATATACCGCCGATATGAAATACGTCATGGCACGTGTAATGTGTGCGATTCCCACCGAAGAAGGCTGCCTTTCGGCCTATTCCGCCTAAAAAATGACCATAGTTCGATTATTACTTTTTAGGCGCATGTTACAATTGAATGGCATTGAGATATTTCAAACACACGCTTATTCTCTACAAATATGCCTTCATACAAATATTTGGTTCCATTAAATGTTCGATCAAGTATTAATGATCTCTTTTGAGATGTTAGGTTTTTAAATTTTAAGGCCACGTAAATGCTCGTTTATATTGTATTATAGATAAAATAATTTTTAAAATATTTATGCTTTTTTTATTTCGGAAATACAACAGGTTTAATTACCATATAGGCTAATTTAATTTTTTATTTATATAAATTATTCATAATTAAAGTTTCATTCATTGATAGTCGTGATAAGTGCGATGTTTCAAAAATTAACACTAATATCTTTTTGCAATAAAACAAGAAATGTCATAGGCAAATCTTGAAGATTGAATTGAAATGATAAAG